>JAIUCT010000011.1:641133-664243 GCA_021307375.1 Tetraneura akinire
GTATGTTATTCATATCTATGACCTAATACTATGTTAACTAATTGTAACGCGGACGAGCACATACGTGTTTTTAAAGATAACTAAATATACAGTTATATCTGATTGTATTTTTTAATATCAATAAAACATTCAATGTTCCCTGTTGATTAATTTTTTTTATTTCGGTGTTTACTTTGGTTGTAACTCTAGGTTGTAACATTTATTTTAACATTTTCTGGTTATTTATTTTCTATATTGAAATCAATATCTAAATCACTATTCCCTTCATTCTTGAAATTAATAGATAAAATTTCTTCAAAAGGAATGTTGTCACTTTTTTGTAAAATTTAATTAAAAATTGTCCATTTTCAATACTTAAAGTTATACGAGGGTGAGGTAAAAAATTTCGCCCTAACAAACAGTCACTCTTAATAGTATCATTGGGCACCACATGAAAGTTTATATTAATAGGAATGTCAAGATCAGTGTGTAAAATGTCAGCAGAGAATTGGTCAACTACACTAAGTTTAGATTTGTTGATACCAACTAGGTCAGATTTAGGAGGTACAATTCCTGATACATAATTAACTATAGTGGACTTTAAAAGACTTACGGGGCTACCTGTATCGACAAGTGCAGTTACATCAGACAAAACACCATTCGGGTACTTAATAGTAATATTTATCATATAAGGGGGTACAATGCATTGGGGTGACCTCTCTAATAGTGATACATTCTCACCAACTCCATTGTTCTGCTGGCTACTCCGAGAGTCAGGGAAACTCCGCTCCGAGTGACCCATGTTGTGACATCTTTGATAGGTACGGGTTGGGCACACATTCGCAAAGTGTCCGAGTGTTTTACAATTAAAACATGTAACTCGTGACAGCTCTCTCTGCTTACGGGTATTCTATGATGTTGCCGGTGGTTGTGCCTTGGTTGCTTCTCCTACCATTGGACGATGATTCTTTGTCGGATGTCGATATGATTTATTCTGGTTACCTTTGTTGTTACCGTCGCCCGAGGTCTTAGCATACTCTCCCACTCGAAAACGAGTGGTATGCGCTATGTTGACGGAATCGAATGCACGTAAATCAGACAACAACTCGTTTTCAGTCAAGTGATTACGTGCCAACAAATAATTACAGAGATCACGGGAATATAGGCCCTCGACGATCTGACGTTGTTCTTCACGGAACGACAATCCAATTTCGCGGCAAAGTCTAGACTTGTGGTGGAAATATTCAAACACACATTCGTTTTTCACTTGAACACGATTAGACATGATACGAACTCGATCAACGGTATCGAGTGTATGTCCAATAAAGGTGTTCTTAAATTGGTCGACAAAGCTACTCCATGACGTGAATGTACGGCCAATGAACCAGTTGCGAGACGGACCAACTAACTTAGTCCGAACAATTTCTATCTTGAAACTTTCTGGCCATCCATGGATTCTGGCAACACTTTCGACTGAACTGATCCATAATTGGGCTTCTTGGCAGTTGGCTTGCTTCTCGTCCCGAGAATTCGGTTAGCGAGTTATTGAAATCCGGCATAACAAAATATTCATTGCGAGCGTTAGCAGTCGTAGGCGAATCGATACTCTTATTAGTTGATACCGAATTATTATTGTTTTCTTGTTGTGATAAGCGTTCCAACAGCAATCTGTTCTGTACACAGATATATATAATAAATATTTATTATATATGTCTGTGGTTCTGTATCATCAGTTCTGATAACGCGGTTCGTAAATCGTCATCACTGTTACCAACCACTGGATCACTACATAGGCTGTGTGACTGTTGGTTTTCACCGCTAGACGTTTGTACTGTTTCTAGGTTAGGTACGTTACCGGTGTTACCACTATCATTAACGTTCTTTGGCGCGAGGGCCTTCCCATTACGTAACAACCGCATGGAATCCACGTTAAAATCTGAATTCGCACTATTCATCTTGCTGAATCTATTCACACATATACACCATACAACTTGACAAATTTAACAAATATCACAATATCAATAGATTAAATTTACTATCGTCGATCACAGTATCACACGAATCCACTTCTGAATCTGTAGGGCGTTATGGTCAGGATAATCGTCATTCAACGAATAACGCACAAACGTAATAACCACATAAATAAATAAATAATAAAAAGTAATGAACATTTCATCAATCAATATATTTATATTTATAGGCAAAATAACGCAATGACAGCAATACATAAAAATATAAAATACACAAAGTAAAAAAAAGGTCTTGACATCTGGCATCCGCCCAGAAAGAGTCGTCGAGACGAACTAAAACTAATTATCGACTAGAACATAGCTTATATCATTATCATAACATAATTTATCATCATATTATTATCAAATTATTTTATCTATTTCTACATTATCTATTACTACAATATCAATGACCGAATACTATGTTAACTAATTGTAAAGCGGACGAGCACATACGTGATTTTAAAGATAAATAAATATACAGTTATAACTGTTTGTATTTTTTAATATCAATAAAACATTCAATGTTCTCTGTTGATTAATTTTTTTTATCTCGGTTTTAATCTTAACCTCTTCTACAACGAAAATTCGGTGTTTCTGAAGAAAACTAAGCTGCTCTGGCTGGTATTTTTCGTCGGTGATAGTCGAAGTCGTTCACCGGCTTCCCGTATCGTATCGGGAAGTCGTGTTTGAAATAATTGCTGGTCATATCGGCGTGAAAACGGCGTTTTTATGCGTCTACTTGGCAATCGTGGTTTCGATTACTTGTTCGATATTTCGAGATGATCGGCTGGCAGTTGTTTTCTGCTGTAAAAGTCCACTGCTGTCCACTGGTAAAGTTGGCTGGTTTCGAATAAATCGGAGAAAGAGGTTTTATAGAAAATCGTTTGGTTTGAGACCTAATGGAATTTTGGATAGATTCATAGTTAGTTGTTAATTTTTTGTACGTTTCAATTTTTAAGGTTATCCGCTGTCACGTTACGGTCACGAAAAACACATTACACATTAACGTAAACACTTAGTAAAAAAAAAAAATATATAAAAAAAAAGCACACTTAAAAAATAAATAAATTTGTTAAGACACGACAATGGCATCCACAATCCCACTTCTGATTGACATGCTTTACTCATAATAATTGTACACAGATTTCGAGATTTAAGACCAACACATAACATCTTCTTTGATTCTATTTCACCTAATTCCAATCGTCTGCACATACGCATTTTGTCATGAAAATATGAGAATACTGTCTCATCACGTTGTTGGACACGGTTATACATTCTATTCCAAAGTTCTGCAAGACTTTCGTTTGCCGTAAACATCTGTTCGAATTGTTTTGAAAATTCCTCCCAGGTAGAGAGTTCTTTTTGATGGGATAGGAACCAGTTTTTAGCTGGTCCTACCAAGTGTGACCTAGCAGCTTCAAATATATATGGTTCGGGCCATCTATTGATTTTTGCGGTCGTTTTCAGCACTGTGAGCCATTCAGTGGCCAACTCAGGATCTCCCGATTCTCCATCAAACATTGGGATGGTTTTCGTAATGTCTGGTATTATAGTACTTGGTATTTCACTTACTACTTTTTCTTGCGTTAGTTGCGAAAGAACAATATTGATCTTTTCATCCCGTTGGCGATTTTGTTCTATCATTAACCACAACAATTCGTGAATACTACTTTGTGTTGGGCCTTCCATACTCATCGTTATAGTTACTAATATCAAAATTTGAAATAAAATAAATAAAAAGACAAACCAACTATCGAGAAAACCAAATCAAAACAAACAAATAATGATAACACCACTATCACTTCTCAGCGATATAAAATATAACGTTGAAAAGGACCGAGTTTTTGACGATAGTGGGCATGCCCGTTATCGTACGGATACCGATGTTCTGTACGGATTCTAAGCGCTGCCAGTAGGAGGGACCAATATAAGGGGCCCAAGACGAGCCAGCGTACTGTTTGGCTTTGCTTTGGTTGCTTTGCTTGCTTGACGACCTTTGGTCTTTTCTATACCAGGCTGTTGCCTTTTCTAGTGGTGGAAATAAGTTTTACTAAGGATTGAGGGTTAAGGATTTGTGGCCCACACGATTCCACCAGTGGTTCTCAACGTTTAGCCATTACATACCTGTGGCTAGGTATTTTTCGATAATATACCAGTGGTTCTCAACGTTTTTTTAATTATATACCACTGGTTCTCAACATTTTTCTGAAGTATTGGTGTGTGTGTGTGTCGTACAAAGTTTTATCGGTGACAATATATCCGGTTAGATACCGCGCGCCGGTCAGTAGTTACGATCCGTGCGTATAAGCACCGCCCAATGATACTTGAGAAGTGTTCGGGCGATAACTTCGCACTTGCAACGGATACTGCCGGATGGTACCTCTAGCGTACGTTTGTATGACGTATTAAGCGCCGCCCGGTGAGGCTTGGGAAGCGACCGGACGAAACGACGTTTGTTCGGGCTCGTACTGTATTTCAATCTGTCGTTGTCTTCTTCAAATTCGAACACTTATACTTGTTGTTATAGGTTTGAATGTTTCTTGAAGACTGAGGTGCTGTTTGCTTTGCTTTTCTTGCTTGACGACCTTGGGTCTTTTCTATACCAGGCTGTTGCCTTTTCTAGTGGTGGGAAATAAGTTTTACTAAGGATTGAGGGTTAAGGAACTGTGGGCCCCCGAGGGGACTGGTGTTTGGTGGTTTTTTGAGATTATAATAGTTTGTTGAGGGTGCTAGATGGCCTAGCTCCCTTATGTGGCGGAATCGTGAGTATTTATTTTTGTGGAAGAATGCTGAAGCTTGAGAACGGATTGAAGAATTAATTGGTTTGAGATTGGCAGATGATAGGGTGATTTCGTTCCTAACATAAGATGGAGTTCCGAGGATCATTCTTGCACTTATTTTTTGAACCGCTTCAAGATGACGTCATTTCGTTTTACTGATGTAAGTAGCCCAAGCCGCTCCGGCGTATAAGCTTATTAATAGGATTGGTATTATGTACATTTTTAGTAAGTTTATACGGGTTCTGGCTGGAATTGGACTGTGTCTGTTAAGGATTAGGTAAAGTATTTCGCGGGTTCTTGTTGCCTTTTTTATTATTGTTTTTATGTGTTCATGGAAGTTGAAGGTGCGACCAAGCGTGACTCCTAAGTATTTAACATGAGTAGACCATGGGATGAGGGTACTGTTTGGTCGGTTTCTACCCGTATTTATATAGATTTGATGACGTCAGCGCGCTCTCTGATTGGCTGACGCTATCGCGTTCTCTGATTGGTCGGATCATTGGTTGTTTTATTAATTTGTATTTATGTATATTAGGTATTCAAATAACTCTACAGAAACATTCTACATATGCATTTTTTTATTATGGAACATATTTAAAACTATTTTTTTTTTATTATTTTTTATTTTTCTATATTTATAAAATATTTTTGCATAAAAAAAATATAATGTCATATTTTTAAAGCATATTTGTAATTTTTTAAGTGCATAAGTGATTGCATATTTAGTACTTTTTAAGTGCATTAAGTTACGAGCCCTTGTTATAATATACGATTATATCCTGTTTTTTAGACCTATTAGTACATTTTGTTGTTGAGCCGTCGATGTAATATTAAAATTGCACTTTATATAATATATATAGGTATATAATATATTTGTAAATATTGTTATTTATTACAATTTCCTAACTTTTAATTTATTTAAAAATTGTACATTAACAAATGTGATTTTGTAATTATTTTTTGTCTAAATTAATTTAACATAATTTAATTTTTTATTTATTTTTTTATTGTAATTAATTAGTCAGTTATTTAATTTTTCTAATTAAGATTTTTTTTAATTGTATAATTTGTTTTTATTATATAACAGGAAGTTTAAAAATGAAAATAGAATTTTGATTTATTTTACTTATTTTTATTTAAGAATGTGCCTTTTTATTAAATTAGTGTATGTTACTAAAATTAATATTGAAAGAAGACTAATAAAGGTTTTAACTTACTAAGAAAGTTATGATTTTAAACAAAGTTCAAATTATAGTTATTTTTATGTATGTTGAATATAATATTGATATAGTAAGTGAATAATGTTTAAAAAATTTTTTTGTACAAATAAATTACTTATTTCATTTTAACTTAATTTTTTTTATGTTAGTCTAAATTTTACATATACTATTTCCATTTCTGTATTAGTTGATAGATACAAAATCGATATGTCATAATAAGAAATTTATACTTAATGATCTTTTTTCTAAAATCAAAACTTAGTATTAAAAATTTACAGAATGATCAGTATTTTACTAACTGAGTTACAAAAATAAAGGTAATAAATTAATAAGTACTACATACCTATTGTAAAACATATTATTTATAATACAATTCTTAGTACTATTTTTGTAACCATTATATAGAATAATAATGATATATAGTCAGGTATGGGGGGTTCCTATTTGATTCTCAGCAATTATCGATGTCCGAAGACTTATCCTAAAGGTTAATATTATATAAAAAAAAAACTGGACTTTATAATACAGGTATGTTAATGTCTTTCACATATTTGCGAATTTTCTTTTACGTATATCGAATATATTTAACTAAAAAAAAAAATTCTGATTGACCAAAAAAAATCTATTGATCTATATAGGTACCTAACTATATAAGTAATAGGTGGGTGCTTAATTTATACTTATATTTTATAAAATCTGTACGTCCACAACGTATTTACGATATTTGAAACACATATTGTTCAAAAATATTTGAACGATCCTTTCATTTATGAACTGGCCGTTCATGTAAGTATAATATTAAGAACGGGTTTAAAAACGATGTGCACGGATAGACTATAGGGCATAAACGCACAGTAAACAACATTTTACTCGTTAAGTATAATACAGCTATAATACAAAATGTACAATTTATTATAAATAATATAAATTATAAATAAAATAATATGAAAAACAAAATATTTCACGGGCGCAAGTTGTTCTGGGCACGAATAGAAATTATTGAGCAGACCGGCAGATACTATTTCGTTGCTTCCGATTAATATTATTGTCCGTATGAAATCTAACACGGCGTTTGGCCGATCGTTAAAACGGCCATCCCGATCGAAAACTAGTCGCGCCGACGGCAAATCGGCCAGACAGCGGAAATATCGTTTTTACAGGAGGGCGGCAAATGTTTTTACCATTTTCCGGACAACACAATTCCGGCAAGCAGTCCAACGTGGTCCGGCATTTCCGCGGAAACAAATCGTACCGTTTAGGAGGAGTCGGACTGCACTGAAAGTATGGCGGAACTTTGAATTTGAAGCCTGCAATATACAAAAATATATACTATAGGTAGGTACGTGGTAATTTAAAGGGAAATTTATTTATTTGTCATACAAATCGCATTATCAAGTTGTCGTTCTACTCGTATAGAAATTCGTTAAATTAGATATATTATTCGTACAACATCATTTTCATTTGAACTTTACTTATAACTTGACAGTGATGATTATAATGATAAATGACAATAATTTCGTTGTGATTAAAACTAATTATTTTTTTAAAAAAAAAATAAATTTTATAAATTGTGACCTGTACTTAATGAAAATCTATACGAATTATAATAAATCATTAACATAATATTAATTTTGTAATTTAATATGACGTAAAAAATAATAATGTATTTATATTATCTATACATAGGCGTTGGATATAGGTACACACATTATTTAAGGAGTATTATTTAGGTAATTTTTAGTAATAAGTTATAATTTATTTTTATTTTTTGATGTTCTTTGTGTTAGTAGTAAAATAATTATTAGTGTGAAACTGGAAATAAACTTTTTCATACATACTTATTTATATTATTATTATTTTCGCACCTGCGTGCACAATTATAAGTATTATTAATTATTACGAACTAAATATTCACTTTGTTACTTTACATCAATGAACACCAGAAAGCTAAATAAAATTTGGCATATTAAAAATATCTAAATAGATTTGTGTAAAAATTAATACATTTAAAAATTTGTTTACTATGTTTTCTAGGAAGTAAATTTTTAATGTAAATTTTATTACCATCAAAAATTCAAAATTGTATTTTAGTAAATATAATAATATAAAGTATGTAAGTATGTTTTAAAATTATTTTTTTATCAAAATATTTAATTTCTGCTACCTAGAAATTATAGAAGAGTGATCAGAATTTTAAATTTTTCACAGAGTCGTAAGTGGATTATTATAAATATGTTCAATTTTGTCTGATTTATTGGTCTAAAATGCTTTGCTTGTTTTATAATTTAATAATGATTAAAATTCTAACAGTAGGCACCTTTAATATAAGTAGAGTATACTTACTTTATTAAAATTTAATTAAATATTAATATTTAATATAAACGTACTCGTACTCTACGTACGTATTAATATAAAAATATTGCGATAATTTCAATAGATATTTTTTTTAAAAATAGACATTTAGTACTCGTAAAAAGTATTTTAATTTATTTTTGAAATTTATTTTTATAACATAAATTAAATATTAATATTTAATAGTTTTATTTTTTTATTATAATAGTTAATAGGTATAAATGACATTAAATGTAAGGCATATATATTTTTTTTTATAATAATGACTATTAATTAATTTTGTATTAAAACATCTATTCAATAATTAGACGGATAAAAAACGCAACTCACTTTTCGTTATTGTCTTTAGTAAATTATTTCGCCAATTTGGTGAAGGAAATCGACAGGTTTTTTTACCATTAAATTTGCAGCATATCCTTGGCCATCTGCAATCGAGATGTTCATGACAATTTTGTCGAGGGAATATCGAAGGCAATTCGAACTCGGGACATGATTTATTTGTGAGTTGAAAAATATTTGCTAAAATGACATATATTTATTAAAATGTACACGGGTAAGCAATTTTATCCTTGCATGTTAAATTAACAATATTTAAAAATATCACCACAAATTATTTTTAATATTATATTTATGGTACAAAGCCCAAAGAAAAAATAAATAGCAAATTATAATTATTTATTAAATTAACATAATGTACAAATTAAAAACAATAAATTATAGATAATATTATACCTTCTGTATGTATATAAAACTAATATTTTTATAGGTGTATGTTTCTTTTTAATTTAATGAGATAAATAAAATTTAGAAATTATTAATAATATCGGATGCAATGCACGTATAAGTGCAAAAATAAAATTATGTAGGTACATTTTTGTACCTGTTTTATATGGTAAAAAAACAATTCGATATTTTAAATTGAATCGCTATTATATTATATTTATCGTTTTTCGTTTCTGAGTACGAGTTTCCATTTCGTATAATACCTACACATTACTATTTTATTTATCGGTGTAGGTCGAACTTATTCTGCGTACACTGTCACATCGACAATAAACCAACGGTTCGTGTGACCGGCTTTGAGGGAAAATAATTTTATGAAAAAGCGTTTGCACGTAATACGAAACGGGACGGGAAGTATCTAAAATACTGTTTTCTAAAACGTTTTTTAATTAGACTATTCTTTCGGGGGAAAAAAATAAAATAAAATAAAAAACGATTATGAAAGTACTATAAAATAATGTTTTTACGTGGATAACGAGGGATGAAGAAATGTTATCCACGTATAACCACACTCGTCTGCTTACGTTTCTTAGTGGTAGTCCAACCGGAAGACGACGATGAAGACGTTTCTTCATCGCCGGATTGATCGCATTTAGCTCCGTCGCAACTCAAGTCCACGTCTTCCAGGCTGTTCAGCTTTGAGTTGTCATCTGACGCGAGTATAAGTTTAAAAAATTAATTAAATTCAAATAAAATAAAATATAATGAATAAATAAAAAAAAATGATAATATTTATGTAAATAAATTTATAAATACGTGTAATCGACGATAAAAAAAAAAAAAAAAAAGGCACAAGGCTCAACAAATTCATAATATTGTATATTTAACGTTAAATATATTATTCAATTAATTATTTAATGTAATATAAAAATTCGAACCGTTTTTGGATCGTTTAGCTTCGTTTCTTTGGTCGATCTCGGCTCGGACGACCGCGAACAGTAACAACGTCGACAGGACGAACCGGTGGCGCATAGTTGTTGGATCATTCAGGATTCGGATGTCACTGCCGCTGGTGTGGCAGCAACTTGTGCGGTTATTTCGATTGTTGTCGTACCTTCGCGTCTCATTCGTACGTTTCCCTCTACTCACCAGTCCCCGCGGCGGACGTTAACAGTATAATATTATAATATATTACATTATTATGTTAATTTAAATAATAATATTGATCGTTTAATATCGTTATTATGATTTTTCGTATTGATGAAATAAAAATATTATTAAAACACGTTAAAATTTTATATATATATTATTTTCGAATTTTCAGACGTCTATCTCGATATCACTATCTCACGTTTTCGATTTTCTATTTATTTTCAATCGTAATACGCTTCAAATGTAAAACTTTGAAAACTGGAACGATATTAATACATGCACATAATCAAAAAACAGCGATTCAAAATATTAATATGACGTTGCGCAGTGATTTTTATTAGTTTCGCATCAGGAAATCCGGAAATCAGGAAATCGTAATAATTATTTAATATATTATTATTATACGTAAATACTTCAATGCGCTATAAATGCTACATTAAAATGAGAAAAACGCAACACGCGTTACGCTTGTAATTATTTTTATTTGTATCGAGTTTCTGTGTTTGAAAATGATGTAGTTTATAATTTTTAACGGTATAAACTTTGAAATTTCAACATCGTTTACACTCTTATGCACGAATTTAAAGAAACGCGTTTCGTTTAAATTTTGATTTATTTACATTAAATATAAAATTTTAATAATAATTATTATTACCTAGGTCCTAGGTACCTATAAATTATAATGTTTGTTTTTTTTTTTAAATTTTTACGTTTTTTTTTATTATTTATTTTTTATAAAATATTAACGTTAAGTGAATTTACTATAAGTATAGTCTAAAAATAGCATTTTTAAACAGTTTAAAATCATGATAAGAACGTAATATTGTTCAATTTGCATTTAAAGAAAATTATAGGCATAATAATGATTCTGAGGTACCTACCTTATAAATTTACAATATTTTGAAAGTTCATAACGGACTCAAACACCTTTTTACGTTATTATTATCAGCGTTTATGTCATGAACTCGTCAATACTGGACTACGATAACGGGGTCAATGTTTATTTATTAATAAACACATGTGTGTATCTAATCTTTCCGTGAGATGTTATATAGTATGGTTCTATCTGTATATGTTCGTGACATTTCAACTATTTTGCGAAATTGTCGAGTACATTGACAGGCGTGAAGTTATCGTCACGGTATTATATTACAGTTTTCAAAGCGTTCCTATTTTAAATTAAATTCATGTTTAGTACCTACTAAAATAAATTTTTTTCTTTCTATCTGTGTTATCAGAATTTTAATTGTATTCTGAAGATATTTAAAACATTTTTTAGTCCCTATATTAATATACTCGTATAATAGTCTATGATTTGTTATAAAACGCGTATTTTATACGAGTAACAGCGGCGTAAGCCAAACACGTTTTTAAACAATAGCATCAATCGTTTTTAATCTTTTTCTTTTTCTTTTTTAAATCGTCAAAACACTCGGAACGAATATAAGTATAATTTAAGTTAAAATAGGAATATAATAATATTTTTATACCAGAACATTAAAATTAAATTACAAGATACTTTTTATTTTGATATTTTATACAGAAAAAAAAAAATGAAAAGAGAGAAACAATAGCATAAACCTAGATTTTATTTTTATATTATGTGATATATATATACGCTTATTATTAAATAGTTATACTACTTATGTATAATACGTCATATGCATGAATTTTAAAATATTACACACGATTTCTTTTTTTCACGGGTCAAACTAAAAATTATTTTCCTTTAATTGTTTTAAAAACAATATTTCATATTTGAATAGATAATAGATAAAAATATTAAAATAATAATAATACTTATAGTTGTTATATTGATAGAAATAATACCAATATACGCGGCTATAATTAATAGAACTTGTATTATACACTTTTTGTTTTAATTTTATTCATTATTAAAAAAAAAAAAAACAATAATTATCTGCGTAAATTAATTATGATTTATTTTTTATTGCTTCACAATCAAAGAATAATATTGCAACTATCAATGGTATATGAACCATCTTTGAAGATCATGATTAAAGTTATTGTAAGACCTTGCTACAGGCATATTATTGAATACCTAGTTAATTTTCTTGTTTGCCGTCACCCCATTTTTTTTTTTTTTTTTTTTGTATTAGACGTGATATATTTTCAATTAGTCTATTTACATTTTTTTTACTTTACATATTTTTAATAACTGGGATTATACTCGTATTATTGTGTCGATTTAAATAAATTATGTATTTTTAAATATTTTTTTTTATATATATAATATAATATAATTTAATATTGATATATTTAATTACAGTTTTTAAGGATTTTTGTTTTTAAACAAATAATATAATAAAAATTATATAATAAAATAGTACTTAAATAAATTTTTTTAACTCAAAAATCATTATTAAAAATTTTTATATTACCATTATTATTAGTGCTATATTTTTATAATATTTCTATTATGAAATCGTAAGTTTAATTCGTATAGTACCTAATAATTGCTGTTTTCATTTGTTTCTTTACACTGTGTTTAATACGTATAAATAATATTGTTTATATTTTTCTACATTAATTTCATCACATAAAATATTTGGTTAATTGTAACTTATTATTTATTAAAAATGAAATATATCTAAATCTACAATATTAATATGTTCTATCGATAGGCATATTATTATTATATAATATGACTGAATTGAAAATACACCATTATAATTTATAATAACTATAATTTAGATTTTTTTATTAAATTGGTATTTAATTAAAGTATATAGGCGAGCAAATTTTTATTATTAAACAACAAACTAAAATGTACCCGTGTACATTATAACATACTTTTCTAATATATACCTAGGTATAGGTAGAAAACATTGCGAGCATAAACAAAATATTGTTGTTTTTTTAGGTACCTACCTGTGTATTTTTTTGTTTTGTTTTTTTTTTTTACTAGAAATCGCTAGATTTTTGTTTTTACTCGGGCCACGGTCATTATTATAAGTATCGTTTACTCAGATATAACTTAGGTATATACGAAAGCATTGCTCTCTAACAGTCGTCCGGAAGGAAGGTCTCGAGTTCTTGACAGTTCGGGCGAATGGCCTCGACGATTCCTACAGCGCAGTGGATAATATATTTCAATAATAATAATAACGCTCGTGTCGACAATAATCAGAGGCCAACTGATCACACATCACGCTTCCCACATGGAACTTAGTAAATACGAGTATACGTATGTATATTACATCACAATATACCCATAATGTTTTGGTATTATTCGTATAGGTAGGTACAACTAACAAGTCATAAATTTATAAATATCTACAATTTATAAGTAGGTACCTACCTATACCTAAAACATTATTAGGTATACGTTAGGTACACGAATTCAACAAACAAAGCGAAGCACACACTATATAAAGAAAGCAAGAATAATGTTATTATTTATTACCATTTAGGTTTGTCCCTCGGTCATTAAATTTTTATCTATTACACTTACATATTTTTAAAATTTGTTTTTTGAAATTTATTTATATAGATATAAAGAAATGTCACATTTTACATTATTGTGAGTTATCTCCTAAAATTTTAATAATAAAAAGAAATGTATTTTCATATCAATTAAAATTTTAAGATGTATAAGAGGTACTCGTATGTTTTATCTTTCTGAAAATGTATATTATTATAATTTTTATTCCGCGTATACCGTGACGTTTTATTTCGTTACAATATTAACTGCATTATATATTTTGTTCACAGATTACCTATCAATTAAATTGATAAATAACATAAAATTTAAATGAACGAATAATAATTTTCTATTTAGTGGAAAACTGTATCGCCACGCAACATAAGTGTTTGATGATAAATTAGATATATTTGTTAAAAAAATTTGCCAAAATTTAATTTTTTTTTTTAATTTAAAATAATTGATGAAATAGATTGTATTAATTATAGTTTCTGAGCGAAGCGAAAAATGTAATGATGTGTGTTTTTTTTTTTTTTAAGTATGAAGACACTTTTTTCTACTACCCGAAATAATGCTCCGATTTTCACGAATAGGATATGTTTTCGGTAGGAAAGTGGATATAGTTGGTACTTTATTATTTAGATCATTTTCAAATTTCTCAAAATTGACACTAAACGGTAGAAAAAACGACGAAAAAATAACGAAAAAACGGCATTTTTCACGAAAAATGAAATTTTGACGAATTCGATTTCAATATTTCACGATAACTCAGGGAATTTTGAAGTTGGAGACTTGAAAATTTTACTAGGTATTTACATAGGTACTATAAATATATATACATATGGTAAAATTTTGGAACGGTTACGTTACTTTTTCTACAAAATATAGGAATTTGAATATTTAGTAAAATATATTTGATAAAATTGGCAATTTTTGGCATTAAGGTCTGAAAATTTTACTAAAGTATACTTACATGTTACTTAACATGATATCGAAATATTAGAAAAATTCTTATTCTCAATTTTTTTAAATAGCTGTTTGAAGTTGATATTATTAGTTTAAACGAAAATCTTAAAATCCATTCGAATATTCTTCTTATTATTTCTCAATACTTTTAAAATAAAAATTAATAGAAAAGCTAAAAAATTTGAATATTTTTTAAAAATTTGATTGAAGCATGCTAATATACATATTAAAATATTTACAAAATACTAGAAAAATCTCAAGACTCAAGATACATTAATTATACACGTACGAATTAAACGTAATCCTTTACGATTTTAATTAAAAGTTTCACGAATTTTTTTTTTTTTTTTTTTTTTTGATATTTTATTATTTTATACTAAAAATGTATACCCATTTTAGTTTGATGTTGTATAAATTTGATGTTTTGAACTCTTGATTGTATTTAAATTATGAATAGTAATAATATCGTTTTCATGAAATAATATTTAATATATTGATATTATTATAATTCAACGCTATTACTTAAGTGCTTTTAGTGAATAAAAGGATAATGCAAACATGTAATGAAATATAGATATTTAAATTTTATGTGTTAGATGTTAGATGTTATAAGCAGTAGATTGATTATTCATTATAATAATATGACGTGCTACATATTATTATTGTATAGGGATAATATTTCGTAATATAATTAAATGCTGACGATGCGTTTTTTTTTTTTTTTTTTTTTGTAGTAGGTACCAGTTTTTCAATAATATTATAGTAGTTTTTAAATATAAGAGAATATATTATTATGTTTCTAAGTTCAAGGCTATATACCTTGGTACTGTAGTTATATTATGAACAAGATGTTTGTTCTGGACATTGATATTTTATACAATATTAGCAGTTAATACATCTGTTATGAGACGATTTACCTAGTGATTTATATTATGTTATATACATTTTTGAATAGTATTTAAATAAAAAACAAATTACTTATAATTAATAAGTATAGGTACTTATTTGTACTTTTTTTTTTCGTTGTTGACTTTTCGTTTGAAATATAAAAATATCAATGAAGACAATCTTGTAGTAGGTAATTAAGTTTTCTTTAAAGGAGAAAAATGAATTTGTCATGGTCCGTTTGAATCGTTTGATATTATAATAAATAATTTACAATTAATTAAATAGAATATTTTCAATAAAAAAAGTCAGTATTTATAGTTTAACTTTAATAGTTATTCAATCATATTTTTGGTTTTAATATTTTTTTACGTTTAGGTACCTACCTACCTAATATTTATTTTATCACGTTTATTTTTTTCTTACAAATAAGGTTCTAAGTTTCTAACTTTAATTGTATTTTATATTTAAATAGGTACCTACCTGCTTAAAATTGATTATATTTTTTAATTAGTAATTATTTTAATTATTACCTATAAAAGTTACATCATTACGTTAATATTATTGTATTTTAAATTGAGTGCAGGGGCGTCATTTGGGGGGGGCAGCCTGGGGCATTTGCCCCACCCTAAATTTTACGTAAGCCGTAAAAAATGTTTCAATTTTTACATTTTATACTCGTATAATTGAAATGTAATAACATTACATTGTAATTTGAATTAAAATTAGTATTTTTCAAACTGCATTTGTTATTTGCTTTATTTAATTATTAATATTTTGCATGATATTATAATGCAAGCAGTAAATTTTTATAAGATTTAATATTGGACCAATTAAATTTTGCCCCACCCTAAGATAAACTGAAATGACGCTCCTGATTGAGTGGACATATTATAGTGACATTGAGGATATGAGTGATTTGATCACCCAATTTTTATGGATGGTCAATACTCAATATTCTATTTTTTCTCTCTCAAATATAGATCATAATATATGAAAGTATAAAACTCTGATTAAAAAAATATTAAATTCGAATATTAAAGAAAAAATTATTAACGTTATCGCCTCCTCTTAATTTACTACCAAATGCCACCTATGGTGATAATATAATTATTTATTTTCATTTTTTATATTTATTAACAATACCTACCTCGTATATTTTATTTGAACGGCAAGTTTAATATTTTTTGGTTATTAGTTTTTATCATCTGGTTTATAGTATTATATAGATAATACATATTTATTTATTATTTTTTTTTTTTTTGAAAAAATGATTGGGTTAGTGAAAACGAGATTTGGAATATTTTAATATTAAAATGCGATGTTTATTGTTCACATTTTGTCATATTCAGTAGGTATTTGAGTATACATTTTAAACATGCAGCTTATGTTAATATAAATAAAGAATATTTTTCCTTAATTCATTCAATTTACATAAAACTGTTACCTATTGAAATTGCATAACTGTGAAGCTTAAGTACTTTTTATTTATTTTATTTTATTTTATTTTTTTTAAGAGAATAAAATCTTATTTTTACATATAATATTTCAATAATAAACGTCGAATTTGAATGGTTTGCATAAACGATAAAAATATGACATTATTTAAATGTAGGTAGTTGAAAAGCAAATTATTTTATATTTGTTCTTAGAAATAAAACTTATTTAAATACACTTTTCCATACTAATTTTCTTTATGATAGTTATAAATTCCACTTTATAATATGAAAATTTATACCTACTGCGTTCTTTAGTATAAAATCATAATCGATTTTTTTATAATTTAAACATTATTTATAAAAAATATATTACTTACTAATTCAATCTATACCTGCATATTACTAAACCGTGAAAATTATAGACTATCTTAAACTTTAACGTAGATCATTTGAATTTTGAACTACAGGTATATACTAAATCTAATTAAATTAAAAAATTAATATTTTTTTTAATATTTAATAGTTTTTAAGTTTATAAATAATTTATAATAAATTAAATTATAATTATATTATTAAATTAATATCTATAATAATATTTTTATTAACATGTATAATAGTTTAAATCAATAATTATGTTAGTAATTACAACAATAAAAAGACGAGCTAATACTCCTGCCGCATGGATATAGGTATGCAAATCATAGTGTTTCATTTTAATTCGCAATAAATGATAAACGATTGTATTCGAAAAACGAATCTGAGTGAAGTTCAGTCAGATAATGTAGGTATTGATTAAAATTTTGACATTTTTTTATTAAATATTTAAAACGCAAAATTTTATCACACATATAGGGACCATATAAGTACACATATAGTATAAAAAATAAATGAACACCCTATAAAATTTTCAAGTCTCTAAGTTCAATGTAATTGCTCATAAAATCCTTGTCGACTAAATGCCAATGTCATAAAAAATTTTGTCAATTTTATTTATTATTATTGTAAAATATTGATATAGAATAGAAATAATCCATATAAATACTTTAAAAATTAATTTTACTGAAATTTCAAATTTAAACAACTATAAAAACATTTGAGTCTTAAGATTTTCCTAATATTTTGGAAATTCGTTAAGATTATGTCAGTATTATACAATAAAATTTTGAAAAATTTTCCAAATTTTTTGGTTAATCTATTAATTTTTATTGTAAAAGTACGAAGAAAAAAAGAATAATTTTCGTATGGATTCTAAAATTTCGTTTAAACTAAAAATATTAACTTTTAACAGATATAAAAAAAAAATTGAGAGTAGGGATTTTTCTAATATGTTGACATGATGTTACGTAATATGTAAATATACTTCACTAAAATTATCAGATCTGAATGCCAAAAATTGTTAATTTTATCAAACATTATATACAAAAAAACGAGAGTTTTACAAAATATTCTAAGTCCTATATTTTGTAGAAAAATATTTATGTAACAGTTACAAAAATTTGCCACATATATATAGTACCTATGTGAAGACCCAATAAAATTTTTAAGCTCTACTTCAAAATTTCCCGAGTTATCGTCAAATATTGAAATAGAATTCGTCGAAATTTTATTTTTCGTGAAACATGCAGTTTTTTTGTCATTTTTTCGTCGTTTTTTTCTACCGTTTAGTGTCAATTTTGAGAAATTCGAAAATGATATAAATAAAGTAACAACTATATCCACTTTCCATCCGGAAACATGCTTTTCGTGAAAATCGGAGTATTAAGGGGTAGTATTTCGGGTAGTAAAAGTGTTTTAAGAATAAAAAAAAAAAGCACACATCATTGTAAAACCAATACATTCTTCGCTTCGCTCAGAATCTAAAATATCAACAGAATATAAATAAATTATTCTTTTATATTATTTCAAATTGTTCTCTTAATAAATAAGGAATAATTAATAAATATTTATTTTATAACTGTCGAATGATTTTTTGAATTTATAAGTAGTTTTATAAACATATAATATCATATACTTTTGCGTATTCCAATTAATATAGTTTTAGCAATTAGCAGTCGCTAATATTTCTATTGGATATTGATTATAAAATTTATTATTTGCTATTAAGTATTAAACTATTAACTATTTTTTAGTTCAAGATGTGAAACTGTGATTTGTTATGAGATTATTTAATTCATTTCGACTTAAATAACAATTAAAAAGTTAAGATAATATCGTAATAGAGTTCAATACAGTTATAAATACGATTTGAAAAAATTAAACACTTAAATTTGATGTATTAAAAATTTGGTTAAAAAATAATACATTAACGTTATGTGTCTGGCATTAACCATGACTGATTTAATGATTTGTATCTACTTATAGCATTGGCCATTATAGGCCCAATTTTTGTATGAATTAATATTGTGTATCACACCTAAACATTTAATTACCTGTGTCTATCATCTATTGTTAATTGAATCAGATAATAATTTTTTTTTTTGTGTCCTATATACAGGTAGGTATATTATTGTATTTTATGCATCACAAGATGAAATTATGTAATCATATATATATACTTTGTTGTTAAATTCATTAGGAAATTAAATAAATAAAAATTTAGCCTACATTATACCTACGATAATAATAATTAAGCAATTAATGTATTTTTTTATACAATTTTTTTTTATTCAATTCTAAGTACTTAGTATGTATTGTATATAATGTTATATATAATTATTACACTACATTCATAATCAGGAATATGATGTAAAAATAGTCTAAAATCGAAATTTATGCATTTTAATATTAATCAAAATGTATAATATAAGAGAAAAACTGCTTTTATTATGTATTATGATATATTATTCATATATAGACATAAAGTTATTTAAAAAAATTTATTTGACATATTATGAATTTTATATAATTATCTAATTATATCACTATATGACATGATACGTGTATTCTGTGCCTATATATATAATTGTAGGGAAATTATAATTCTAAAAAAATAATATTAACTCATAATTATCTATGTTCTATGTATAATAAAAGTAATTACGTTTTTAGTAATTTTTTTAAATTTTTTTCTCTAAATTTGTAATTCAATTACTTTTTCTGACAATTTGAACAATATTCATATTATAGTGTTTTGTTTAATTTTCTTGTACATATAGGACATACAGTATAAAATCCAAATAATATAGATAATAGATAATCATTATGAAATTAATTTTATTTAGGTATACGTATAATGCATTATGCAAAACGGTAACTCGGGGATAAATAGTATTCATTAAGTATTTTTTTGGTTATTTCAAAAAAAATATAAGTTCCCTGTATCTTATGAAAAAAAACTTATGAAAAATATTTTTGTATTCAGAATACAATGAAATTATAACGTTCGAATAAATATTATATTTACTATATAGATTAATTCCTTATATTATAATTCATAGAGGGTAATGGTAATCGTACAATAAAGAATTTTTATTTTGTGTTTAAAAAATGAAAATGATTAATTACAATATTAACTTAAACGACGTATTATAATATAAACCTATTATAGTTGTATATCATTTATGTCATAAACTCATAAATATAGACAGGATTCCCGTACAATTGCATCTTTTTATGTCGTGTTTTAAATCCTATAGAAACATGCTACAAATCCAATTTCCAAAGAAATGTAGATTACTTTAAAGAAAGTTTTATTGTGCACAAAATTGCACATTTTAGATGTTAGATTCTGAACGAAGCGGTTTTACAATGATATTTGTCTTTTTTTTTTTTATGTCTTAAGACACTTTTACTACCCGAAATGATGCTCCGATTATCACGAAGAGCATATGTTTTCGGTTCGAAAGTGGATTTAGTTGGTACTTTATTTAGGTAATTTTTCGAATTTCTCAAAATTGACCCTAAGCGGTTAAAAACGACGAAACAAACTGAAATTTCGACGAATTCGATTTCAATATTTTACGACAACTCAGGGAATTTTGAAAAAATATAGATAAAATGAAAAGTACCTATAATGAAAAATATAATTCCAACTAAAAATTTAAAACGATTTTGCACATTTTGTAGGTGTTAGCCGTACAAAAATCCGGCCTTTACGAGTCATAAACAATAATATAAATACGTAAAATAATATAATATACATAATATTCTACTCTCACGTGTTTGGTTTTTCAAAATCAATCAGTCATGTTAAATCGTTATAGATATAAAAAAAATCAATATTATCCCAACTTTCTTTTTATGTTTTAATTTTATTCCTTTGAATTTATTTTCCAAAATGAAAAGATTATTTCGCACGCACGATAATAATTGTATATTTACAATTATTACACATTAAAAACAACAATATAAATATTAAAAAATAATTATCAATAGTGCGTACCAATTAATATGATAATCTTATAATCTGCGCGGTTTAATCCATGGCATAATTCGGATTCGATTTCCTGGAACCCGTCAAATACGTACATCCGATGTCGTCCATACATTTATAATTAAATATTAAAAAATTGTATAATTTTCTAATTGCGGCGGCCGGATGCTTTTTTTCTGGATCCGACTGAAACTGTAGGTGAATTCATGAATGTAAATTACGGATTTATCATTTGATCCTACTCACCAGGTGAATTAAATAATATGAAATAATAATATTCGCCATTTATCTCGTAATATTATATTTAAATTAAACACACATAAAGGACGAGCTTATCACGTCATATTATTTTTGCGCTGTGGGCTGTAATTGTGCGATTTGTTAAACGTGCGAATATACAGCAAGTAGGTACCTACAAATAAATAATCATATCAGAAATTATAAAATTGAAAAAAAATTATTAATTTTATTCCAATTTTATTTTATTTTTTATATATATTTTATAACAGGAATTGTAAATTTTTAATTTTCATTTTAATTTTAATTTTTTTTTTTTATTTTGAGCACGCGAAAACTAGTAAATTGCTTCCAACACATTTTTATATACGTGTAGAATTTCTATAAAAATGTAAATTGCACTGGCCGCTTTTAAGTATAACCTTGAACTCTCGATCCTTGAAATTTCTACACGTTTCGTCCTCATGTCTTTATTACTCTATGGATAAAAATAAAATTATTAAGTTGCAAACTGATATTATTAATGTATAAAAATCAATATTGTAGACTGGCCATAAAAATATATTAAAATACGGCCTCCGAAAATGAATTCCATTATATCGAGAAAAATCGTTGACCGATAAAAAAAAAAAAAAAAAAGTAAAATGGTAAGGCTGGATGCTCGTATTATTAGGGTATAAAATTAATGTCCCGCGTCATTTTAATAATAATAATAATTATGAACATGTTACACGTTTAAAATTTATTGAAAACAAAATTTAATTATTTTTTTTGTTTTATTAGAATATTAAGTACCTACTCGTATTTCATATGGCAAAATTCTTTTTTTAAACAAACGTTTTTAAAAGGTAAGAAAATTTTATTTGGAGGATATTACTATACAGTCGCCTCTTCTTCATGTCCCCCTGGTCTCTGCATAATAACGACCATATTTGACGACGTATTTGAAGTAATTTATATCTGCCCAATGTGATAAACGTATTAATATGTATGTAAGTTATGCATAATAATATCGTAATATGAACATTTAAAATAGGAAAGTAAAATTTAATTAAAACGTTTATATTAATTTTAAGTCAATAACATAACTCCCAACACATAACGTCATCGCATCTATATTATAATAATAATTACGCTTGACACGTACATATTATCATTAATAACTTTATAAATTCGAATAAAAATCGGATAAATGAATTGTCGTTTTTTCTACATTTTCGTGTAGTTATCGGATTTTCTTTCGAATTTTCGCAATGAAATATTTATTTTTTGCAAACGCGTAACCAAGTTGGTACACATTATTATTATTATCGTACGTAATTTTTTTTATACTATTAACATTTAATACGTTATAATGTAGAAAAAATAATAATATAATATTTTAAAACACAGGACGTATCGAAATATTTTAAAATAAAATAAAATATCCGATCCACGTCGGCCACAGGCGATAATTTATTAAATGTCGATACAGATCACGGGACACTCGACGAATGTAATAAAAATAATAATAATAATAATAATAATAATAATAATAATAATATA
>JAIUCT010000011.1:664253-680699 GCA_021307375.1 Tetraneura akinire
TGTATAGTATATAATATTATTACAACATTCGTACTCGTATTATATTATTATCTTTCGAGCGTTTTTGAAATAATAATAAAAATGAAAATGTCTGGTTGTGACACTGATGTTTAGTTCAATAAAATATATTGGTAAAATAATAATAATAAAAAAAAACCAATTATTAGTTTAGGCAAATTTCAAATGTTATGAAATATATAATATATTTTATTATATAGGTATACTTAAACATTTCAAGAATTGCTTGCTGGTTAGATTAAGTTCAGGATGTATTGGGCAATTTAGATAATCGATAAAATTAAAATGTGTTATAAATTTATAAATTATTTTTATATTATCGCATGTGCCTACTGTTATGTGACATTTTGAAGTGTATTATATATAGCATACCGCGGTTGATTTTTCATTTTTTTATTTTATTTTTTTTGGATCATATTAATATGTTATTATAACTACTTCAATATACTCGTATTAAATAATAAATTATATATTTATAAATTTATAGAAATATTGTGTTAGATATATTATATATATATATATATATATATATATATATATACTCGTATAATTGACATTTTATAGAATGTCATAATTTTTTAAATTGCCTGTATTTAGACGGTATAAAATAAAAATTTATAAACCACGATGGTTATTAATAAATTTTGAAATTTCATTTCATTTTATACCAATATAAAGTATACATATACCTGTATATTGTATATTAAGGACTTGGTTTAAATGCAAATTATATTTCCTTTCGTATTTTTTTTTTTTTTTATAATCTATAAATAGAACTATAATAATTCAGCTTAATTAAGCTCGAATGATCGAAGAAACGACGAATCGATTTTCAATGTCTGCGGTAGCTATTTAAAAAAAAATGCTATTATAATGTTATTATATTATGTTGCTTTTTCAAAAAGGTAGACATTTTTAAATATCAAATTAATTATACGATGTAAATATAATATATAATTAATTCAAATGTCGTTTTTTGTTCACTGCGAAATTTATAATAATAATACTTATATGTTTGTGCATGAATTTAAATTTTATATTATTTACCTTACAGATATTTACGTTTACGTTTTCTTCTTTAAATTTATATTCTATGCGTATATTTTCATAGCGTTTCCATAAAATATAATCATCACGATAATTATTAACGTTTTTCAAAATAGGTACATAATAATATGCAACACAAATGTAGGTACAACTGTTGTTATAAAATGTCAACAATTTCTTAATAATTATAACAATCTAAACGAGATTTTAATTTTAATGGAAATATTAAAAAATAACTTTTTAAATAAAAATCCGAGGTCTCACGTAATATTATCAGAATGTTTTTAATAACGGATATAATATTATATAGGTAACTACTAACTATCGACCTTAAAAATAATATTAACTATAATAATATGCGTAGAGATAATAAAAAACAACTTCGTGATAAAAATAATTTAATTTATATTTTTTATTTATTGTCAACATTATGTTATTTTAAAAATATAACGTCGAAAACGTATTTTATATTTCGGAAAACGTATTAAAATTGACATCGACTTATAAGTAGGTAGGTACTTATATAAATAATTTTCACGACTTGTGATGTTATTATCAACAGATAATATTTGAAAAATTAAAGTACGCAATATTATAAAATACGAGTATAATACAAAGGTATAAAGAATAATAAATGATAAAAAAAACAGGTATAAAATAATGTAAACATAATTAAATGTTCAAAATGTATATATTGTGGTCAATTAACGAAAAATAAAAATATAATTATTTTGACTTTTGATATTTTGATGTTTGTGACGTATATTTATAGTAGTTATTATTATTTATGGTAGTTTTTAATTTTTTAATATTATACCGACACTGTATGAAAGGTATGTAAAATGGTATCCATTTTGATGGACCAAAATGAGGCAATCGTAAATAAAGTTCATTCGTATATAGATGACTATATTATTATCTACTAAGCATAACATCCTAGAGAAAGTACGAACAATTTAATAGCATCATATACCAAGGTACAAAAAAAATGGGTGTGGGTATAAAAAGAGGACAATAAAAATCTTTAATTCTGGGCAAATGGACATTAAGTGATCGGGAAATCGGGTTTCGTACAATATTGTCGTTTACTAATTATTATTGTCGTTATACGAGTCTCGTCTTAATGAGAAAACGGACGACGGTTGGGATATGGTTTTGTCAAAATGGTTTCGTTCCGTCGGAGTATTGATTTTAATGTCCGAAAAGCAAAAAGTAAAAATGTCGAATTTCTGCGAACACTCGTTGACAGACGTCTTTGACAATATAATAATGGGATCCAATAATACGACGATTTCAATGCCTATACTACGAAGTAAAAAATCACGTTCATCAATCGCACGATTACGCGGCCGCGAGTCTCTTCGATCGTCCATGGTATCGGTCGTATTTTTCTCGATCCGAAGTTCAAAGTCTCTATAAAAAAATAATATTACGATGACGCAAATACCATATACCCGGTATTAGTACGCATACTTTATATTTGGTATAATATACCGATACCCACGCATATTATAGGTATAATATATGCATATTTTAAATTTGTTATATAACACTAACACGGTATGTGTGTTGTGACGGGGTAGTGGTTATTCATAGTTAACATGGTCGTATACATTTATATACAATAATATACCTCACTTGTCGTTATGGTTACAATACGAGTATTGTGGACAACACACGGGTATATTATTATCGCGCAGTGGGTTCGCGCCAGCGATAAAGTCGTTCGGGGTGTACCTATACCTACGTATGTGCAATCGCAAGGAATCGTTCGTGCGGCCATCTTGTTTCGAATATTTTTTTTTTTTATCACAAAAAATGTTACGTTATAACATAAAATTGGAAAAAAAATTATAATCGTGCGATCCGTCACGTAAAAAAAAAAGAATAATAAAAAAAAATTCAAATGGTAGACCGACGGATGGCATACGAAACGTACAGAAAACGGATGGAAATACCTCGCGGACTCGACTATTTGGCGGATCGACTGGTCCGAGCTGTCATCCGGGTACAGCCGAAAGACGTGCGAGGATTCGCAGCCGAATTCTTCGACGGACTATTGCAGCAACGCGGCGACAAATGTGAGTGCCGTACGAGCGTATAAATTTGTATGTTGGGATCGGGGCGCGATTATTTCGGTACGAGAGAAAAATAAAACCGAGGAGTGCTGATGGAATAATATTGTTATTTATTACACATTCATGCGATGATATTATTATTATTATTTTTTTTTCAAAGTATAAAAATTAAAATTTGGGGCTGGATGAGCACTCTCGAGTCCTATGATTGAGGTCTATCGTTAGCATAATAATATAAGATAAACACTGAACGTTATAATAATATTTGGATATATTACTGTATTTTGTTATGTTTATAATTAATTATTTTATATTATTTATATTTCCAAACAGTTGGGTTTTGGTTCAATCTTCGATCGAACTAATCGTTATATTCTTTATATTTTATTCATGCCCCGACCAAGTACACGCATATAAAAATTCTAAGTTTAATGCCTAATCGATATTCGTGGATTGACCTTGAGACAATACAGTAGGTATGTTTTTTAATTTTATTAATAATTCAAAATGAATATTACATAACATAGCATTGAATGTTTAAACGAATTAGTAACAGAATCATATCGCATTATCTATAGTAATTATTATAAATGTAGGTATACTCCTCGTATGTTCAGAAAATCGAATAAATCGTAAAACTTATAAACAATTTATTATTTTAATACCGTGTCGTTGAAACGTTTTATACTCTCGCATTAGGTATAAATAATAATTACAACTATAAAATATGTATTTTATATAAATAATATTTTCTGAACACGCTTTTGGTCATAAACGTATACATGGTTTTTTTTTTTTATTAGCATCATATTATAATAATCAAAAAAAAATTTATGTTTAAAATAATTAAATTACAAAAATATATTTTATATAAAATGGATGGATATGCATGGAACTAATAACCATTTCAGATCGATATTTATTATAATTTATTAAAATATATTCAATGAGATTATACTTTTCAATTTTGATTAATTTGTACTTAAGGTTCTTATTATTTCAAATGGAAATCGTTTATGATTTTAATGAATTTCATGAATAGGTATATTAGATTATATTATTATTATAATACGATACTAAATTTCACTTTAGAAATATTATAAAACAGTTTTGAAATGTGCGCAATAGCGTTTAATATTTTATTTATTTTTAATATATAATATTATATCACAATATATACTATATAATATATAATATATATATAATAATATACTCTTTATTTTTTTTACACATTTATTACTAAAAAAAAAAAAAAAAAATGATTGAAAATTGTATTGAATTTAGTTTAGACCTTAACCCTACATAAACATAATAATAATTAAATAAGTAGTAATAACAAAATAATTATAAACAATTTTATATTAATATTGATACATGATAATAATATTGTTCGCGTATTAATGAATGTAAGTATTATAATATATTAAATTAATCGCATTAATTATTTTATAATTTGTTTGTTATCTAATACCTATATAATATATAAATATATATTACTTATATAAATTGTTTTTTACTCAAATAAAATAGTATAATGTATAATATTGTTTAGTGCCCTATAACTATATTAAATACTTCATTAATTTAATTATTACTCATATTTTTTTTTTTTTTTTTTTTTTATCTGGAAATAAGTTTATGTTTGTTTTTACTTATTGTACATTGCTAATCGGTATAAATTATAAATTCTCCATAATTTTCCCGTTGATGTTTAACAAATAAAATAATACCCATACTGTTATAATACGAGTATGTACCTTTGTACGAATACTTTATTATATTTTACGAGTAAATATTTTCATTGCATTCATGTACAACCCTATAAATAATAATAATAATCATAATAATAATAATAATAATAATAATAATAATAATAATAATAATAATAATAATAATAATAATAATAATTATAATAATAATATAATATATGGAGAGTGAAATCAATAACATTTCTTCATTTTAGCTGTTACAAAACATATCCGAAAATCGTACTCGTAACAATCCCAACAGCGGTAACCTATAATTATTAACCCATAAGTCATAACCAAATTTTTAATAGGTTAATAATAATTATTAATTAATAATGAATTATTAATAACAAAAAATATTATTCATCCATCTCATTGTGTTATAATGAAGTATAATCGTATACGGTTATTAAAAACTATATATATATTATGATGTTTATAACTCATTAGAACTATTTTGATGTTAAAATGAATTTGCTTAAATTATGTAGGTGGGTACCAACCACAATAATAATAATAATAAACTATTTATTTTTTAATTATAGGTATAATGCATAATATAATTTCATACATTTTATACTTGTATATACCGCGGTACCGTTTAATGAAATTATTTAATTATTGTTATTAACGTGCATCGCGCATATTACATATAAAATTGTTTTGACGAAACAACGTTGGTACAATATTATATTATAATTGGTCCATTAATATAATTTTTACATAAAAAAAAAAAAAAAACAACCCGAATTTAAATGCAATATTATTATTGATAGGTATAACTGACACTACTCGATAATATTATATTATACAGTTGTATTTGTGCTAAACGAGGAATATAATAATTATTTGAAAAACTTTCGTAAGTCATTCGTCGTACACATCTCAAATTGTTTAAGATTCTGAGGGAAGCGAAGAATGTATTGGTTTTACAATGATGTGTGTCTTTTTTTGTTTTATGTCAGAAGACACTTTTACTACCCGAAATAATGCTCCGATTTTCACAAATAGCATATTATGTTTCCGATTGGAAAGTGGATGTAGTTGGTACTTTATTTCAGTCATTTTTCGAATTTATCAAAATTGACCCTATGCGATAGAACTATAAAAAACTATAAAACTATAAAAAAAACTGCATTTTTCACGAAAACTGAAATTTTGACCAATTCGATTTCAATATTTTACGATAACTCAGGCAATATTACAATATTTTATAATAATGTTATATACAATTGACAAATTTTTTTTTAAGAATTTTGATAATTTTATTGATGCTTAAATACATTTTACTTAACTCTGTTCCATTTAATTGTGAATAATTACATTAACGATTTTTTTTTTTTTATATTATATAGCTGTTTAATGTATAAAAAAGCAAGAGAAGGGATACAGGTGATAGTGTTGAATTTTGATTACAATTTTAATGCAATGATAAATCATTATAATATTCGAAAAACGATTCTGAGCGAAGTACTGTCAAATTTGGGTATTTAGGTGATTCATTTAGTAGTTTTATGATAAATTATATTTTATATTGAACGTCTAGATTGATAAAATGTAAAAATTTTCATCGGTACATATAATATCTGATGAACTTCGCTCAGAATCGTTTTTGGAATGTAATGATTTATCAAAATCGTTAAAATTCAACATACTCTCTTTACACTCGTATCCCTTCCATACCAGTAACCCTTCCTTTTTTTTTTCATTTCACGTTTATTAGAATAACCATTTTCAATCGTATATAATATATGGTATTGTTATAAAGATCGAAATATGGTGCGTTATTGTTCCGTAATTGTCGTACAAAACGATTCGATTCAAATCAAAGTCTGCCCACGGAACTTTACGCCCTGCAAAATATGTATTAAATAAAAAATGTGTTAACACTTTATGGCCACATTTAACAATATTATTGTTCGTTAACCGATTGATATGAATTATTGATATTACGCTGTTTATTGCGTGCTATATATTATTATTTGTATGAGAATTTGATACTATTCATTTGTAATCGGTATTATAATAAAATATAAATAATATAATATATTATCCATTAATCTGACCGCGATTGTCAATACATAAACCGTTATATAAATTACAACATTGCGAAATCGAATACCCCCCTATATTAACGCATAACACACAAATTAATCGTTAAAAAAAAAAAAAAAAAAAAAAAAAAAATACAATAATCTTTAACAAACATAAATTAAAATATTTTTTAAGTATTACATAATCTAAATCATTATACTATTATAATGTAAATATATTAATATGTACAACGGAAGATAACATTACATAGGTATTATTATGTAGGTGTTTCGGTACTTACGTCATTATCATCGTTATATATTCGATAGTATAAATACAAATATTATTTTATACAATTATATTATCTAGAATTCAAAAAGTAACCCGTGAGTATAAACCATCGTAAATCCGAAATGAAAAGTTTAAGAGTAATTATATATAATAATAATAATAATAATAATAATAATAATAATAATAATAATAATAATATATTTATACCTAATATAATACAATAGTTTTGAACGAGTTTGACCTAAATATATTGAAGTTAGATGAAATTTTATTAAGTTTACATATAGATTCAATGAGGTAGTACAATAACTCTTTTTTTAATTTAACGATTTCCAACTCTGTAAGAAATAAACATTAATTGTTGTAAACTTTAATTTTAACTAGAATCAATATCCTCGTATTATATATATTATATATTACATAATATTGAATTTTTACAAAATTTGTGTGTAAAGGTATTTTAATTTGATGCTAATGGGGTATTAAGTAGGTTTAGGTTTGATGTAGTAATAAAGAAAATACTATTCGTACTTTTTTTTTTTATGTTATGACCTTAAGGGATAATATATTATTATTAGAACCTATAAGAAGACTTTACGTTGTATTTGGAGATAACATAAAATCGAGTAAATAATTTATAGTAAATTTATTCTAGTCAAAGTATATACGTATATCTATACATTAATTACATCCTGCTTCCTTTGTGATTATACCTAGGTATATAACTATTTTAATATATTTTTACTTTTCCATTATTATTAATAAAATCAAACTGTGTAAGTGTGTACAGGTATATTTAGACGTGTGTGCGTGTGTACAATATTTAATTATTTTATTGTAACAAGAGATATTGATTAAAAATCCTGAAAATTGGGTTAAATTGGGTTTCTCGTAAAATGAAAAATAAACGAACACGAATCAAATTAAAATTTTCTATGAAATCATACAATTAATTTAATACTATGATATCATACAATAGTATAAATATAATTATAATATCTACATGTTTAATTAAAATAATAGAATTATAAAACTACATAAAGTTTCCATAAAAAAATCATAAAAAATAAACAGTATTCCAGAATTACTTTTACTAACACTCTAACAGTAATAGGTATCTCTTGTAAAAGAAAGGGTTTCTGCCATTTTTATATCAAAATTATTACGGATATTACAAATATATTTTATTTCAAAAAATAAAACGTCTTGTAAAAAAATACACGAAATAATTTTGAATTTGTTAAGCAAATTTGAAAATAACTATATTTCACAAAGAGTAAATTTTTATGAATAAAGTTAACTTTCCAAATTCGTTGGGGTATCGATTTTTAGTAAATTTTTTCATTTATTTGAGAATTGATCTTCCACACGTCATTTTTTGTAATTATTTAATACATTACATCGCGTAATGTGATACGAGTAATTCATTTAATAATAATGTCTGCATAATAGAATCGTGATGGTCGATAAATACGAGATTTCAGAATTTAAAATAATTATTCGTCTAGTTATTATATTGAACGTTGAACGCTGAAGTATATGAATCGTTAAAAAAAAAAAAAATATATATATAAATATAAAACTTGAAGATTATAGGTTTAAAGCTTTAAAGAGCATATATTTTTAAAATTTTTCACATTTTTTTATCATATTATTTTAATATTGAAATATGATAAAAAAATGTGAAAAATTCTAAAAATAAATGCTCTTTAAACTATGATAATCTTCAAGTTTTATATTTATATTTTTTTTTTTTTTACAAAGCGTTGGCTAACATATAGTAATAAACTAATAACAAATCTTAATTTTTCGCCAAAACATTACAACATAATATTAATTAATGTATATCTAGGACGCGTTTCGAGTATACACAACCAATAATTATTAACATTAATATTTTCCACACTGCCTATATAATAACACGATATGGTCGGTTTCAAATAGTCGACCCAGACTAATTCCGCGAGGCTTCTTGTAAACGAACAATATCGCAATTAATTCCGTTTCTTAATTATTCGAATTCATCAAATTTACCACGGATTTCGTCTATATTATTATAGATATCTAATATAAAAATAATAATTACATAACGCAGGTCTAAGGTATAATTTATATAAATTTGTAAGTTATCGATTATAATTTTTATACTGTTCGAAACTTAATATTATATACCCAAAAGACAGTAAAACCGGACAGCATTATATAAATATATCGGGACACCGCCTGCTCGTTATTTCGTGCAGCTTTGTAACCGCACGTGTTCGGACCGTCCGTCCGTAACGCGGGTCTCGCGGCCAAGTCGGTCCGCCGCAGCAGCCGTCGTGGACCTTTAGCAAAAATCGAAAATCCGATCGCATCGCGAAATTGTGAGCGCGCGTATAATACGTAGATACACACACGGGACCAACGGTGTAACCCTTGGCGCGCGCTGACGGTGGCCACTTGTTGGGACGGCCGCTCGGTGCGGGCTCGTCGCGGTCGGCGTCGGCGTTAGGCGTCTGCGTCGCGGTCGTTTTCGTCTGCAACGGCGGTGGCGAGATCATCATTTTGGCCGTTCGCATGTGCGTCTCTCTATCTCTCTCTCTCTCTCTCTTTATTTTTCTCGCACTTTCTCTCTTCGGGACGCGAGCGCTGTGTTCAACGGATCGAACTCGTGTGTCCGCAGCTCGCGGTGTACCCATTGTCGCTCCATCGAGTATATATTTTTATATTTTTATATAAACTCTCCATGCGATATTATAATATTATGAATTTATGATACGATAATTTTGTAGGTACCTATTTTAGTTTTTGGTTATGGACAAACAATCACATTATAAAATAATGCGTAACGATTTACATATTTCGAATGGATCATATAATATTTTTTATCAATATATGCTACGATTTCGAATTAGGTTCTTTTTCTAACTAAAATGTCGGCGTGCAATTATTATAAATTTATAACAAAATAATTTTAAAAATACTGTCAGACGAAAGAGTATAATCCAATTTCCAAAAACGACGAAACAATATAATAATAATTATTAATATGAACCAATACGATAATAATAAAAATAATATTTAACGACGTCCCGATATAGGCGTTGTAACGCGCGCGTTATTCATCGAGCGGCCGATCGAATCGACCACGCGGTCGAAACGCATATATACACAGGCCACATCAGGCCGCCGTCACGCCGTAGAATATCGTTTACAGCTGCCGCCGCCGCATCGCGTAGCTGCGGTCGTCACGACGCCGTCGCGGCCGTTGTCGACGTTCTCGCGCGCGCGAGCTTCGCCGCCGTTTGGCCTGCCGCCACTGCGACAAACGGTAGTCACCAGTCGTTCCCCGTGTAGGGCACAGCGCGAACGCACCGTGTTCACCACGACGCGAAAACGACTATATTATATTGCATAACGGAATTATTATAATAAATTTTTAATATAATTCGTATATTTTTATAATATAACGTTTTTGCCGACTTTTGCGTGGCCACTTTTTCCCGCGATTATTTCGTGCCGGAACGCGCGTATTATTATAATACAAAAATATAATATATTATTATTGCAATAATTATTTACAACAAGGTACATCCGAATCCGCGCCCGTGACCGCCGGCCTCGTTTTTTCAAATCCCCGAGCGCGCGCGCGACGTCTGCGCCCTCACGTGTCCGCGGCGCGCGAACGAAATCGCCGTCGGCCGCAACGCGTACGCGCGGTTACGCCGCGGACATGTCATTGCTGCCGCGACCGCCGTCACCGTTATGGGCCCGTCGCACGCGCGACCCGATCATGTCGTAGACACGATTTTTTTCGCATCGGCGAGTCGACCATACCCGGTCGGAGCTTGTTGAACGGCCGCGAAACGGACCGAATACGAGCGGCAGTCATGGGCTGCGTTCACTCGCTGTTCAATCGTACGTATTATAATAATACATATTGACGATCTTCCAATTATTATTATTATTATTATTATTATTATTATTATTATTATTATTATTATTATTATTATTTTTTTTTTTTTTTTTTTGAAATACGTTTTTGTACTCGCGGTATACGCTCGAGCCTAGAAAAAAATTTCAAAATTTTCAAAAAATTTAAATCTACTCGTCATGAAAAATTCTATTGTTTGTAGTTTGTATATACAATAAACTTTCGATTTTTTCGTTTCTTACCGATAACGCCGAATAATTCGTATATAACATATTATGGCAAGAGCGTAGTACCGAGGTTTATATTATAATTTTGTGCGTTCTTTTTGTTTCTTCTTTTTTTTTTATATCCGCATATAATTACTGGTATATAAACATTGGCACAACGAGCGAATAGACCGAAACGGTTGATTCCGATCGTTTGTAACGAATATTTTATTACAATATAAATAATAATTGTTCGATTTTTTTTTTTTTTTTATCCAAATTATTTAGCCGGTATGGATTCGTCCGACGATTGGGTTTATACAATTTTTTTTTTACCCACCAATCAACGCATGTTATAATGAATGATATTTAAACGAGTGTGTGGTAAGCTCAATAATATTATTATTATTTGGCGCGTGCAGTTTATCGTCACGATGCCCACAGGTAGGTATCGACGAAATTATACAAAAAAAAATAAAAAAATAAAAAATAAAAAACAATATTTATATTCGTTTTTAAAAGGGCCGCGATATAATAAATATTACACGTTGTCGATTATACAACACACATCGTATATTATAAAATATATAGCTTTAATATCGTTTATAACAATAAACGGTTACGTCGAAAAACGTATTTCTATTCGAATTCGTTTTATTTCGGGGGTATTTAATTTCTCGCCATTTCTCATTTTAAATATTACAATATTATAGTTAACCGTGTATTACCGAGTTTCGAGAAACTCGAGTTCTATATTTATACAAAGTATAATACGTTTACCTAACCGATTCGTTTTTTTCCCCTCAAAGTGTTTCCTTTTTTTTTTTCACATTATTTATGCTCGAATTTTGTGTGTATTATTACAAAAACGTATAATAAAATTATATTTCAAAAAATTACCGTCAGCGAACATATTTACGAGATGATATTGCGTTATACTTATAATAATAATATGTAGATAAATTAATAATAATAATAATAATAATAATAATAATAATAACAGGTGTGTAACTTTAATCAAAGGATATCCCGGAGATATTTTTTTAAACTTTGCCTGGGAAATCCGATTACGCGATATAACAAAAAATATAAAAAAAAAACCAACATTTTTATACAAAATATTCCGTCTATATATATACGATATCATTATTATTCCGACACTTGGAAACTTGTACGTATATAGTTTATTATATTTTTTACAATTCGTTTTAAAATTTATAAAAAAAAAGAAAAAAGTTATTATCGAACAACTACTTAATGTACAATATAATATTAACTTTGATATTATACGCTATATATATCTGCGTAATATAAAACGAGTAGAGTATAGAAAAACATATAACACCATATAATATTGTAGTTCTTTATTTTATAAAAAAAAAAATAACAATATTAGGTCTCGTGAAGTGTTTTATCGTCGTTGGGCTTGTTATAATATAAAATGTATTATCGTTTTATTGTCGGATATTATCTTTTGAGTCGGTGTTTTTCGTATAGTTATTACACACACGTGTTTACAATATGTAGGTACGTTATAATATTATTTTTTTTTTTATCTCTCGCAAATTAACAATCAAAAATATTCTGTTCAATTACGTCCGATTGCCGGTCTGGTTAAATAATATTAATATTATAATAAAATAACGTATTATCGTGTGTACGCGGTTAAATATTATTAAAGTTTATTTTTTTAACGTGAAAAAAAAACAATCGAATCCCGTCTGCAGCTTATTTATATTATAATATTTTATTTTATCCATAAATGTAATGCGTATGTACGTACCGCGAAAACCTTCCGGGTTCGATTAGCCTAAAATAATAATAATAACATTACAATTGAATGTTATACGCGTTTTATTGGTTATTATAAAATCAAAATATATAATCTTATAATCTAAACGTTTGTTCATTTTTACGAGCCGATTATAATATTTAATATTTTTTATTCGGATTTATAATCGTACTTTTTATATCGTATTCGTTTACTTATCATAATACGAGTATACGACGAACGAAACGAAAACAAAATGTTATCAATCATAATTCGTGTTTTTTGTTTTTTTTTGTTTTTTGTTTAAGTGTTCTGCAATCGTTATTTGTTCTGTTTGTTGTGTTTCACATGCAGTATATAATAATATAACGTATTTTTTATGTACATATATTATATGAATACGAACATTTCAATAGTTTTAGAAATTTTTTTTTTTTTTTTTTTTTTTCTGCCTGAACATAAAATATTTTAATTATAAATAAATACAATAAAACGAATAATTAATTAAATTATTAAAAAATAATAATAATTAATAATTTCAGTTAATTAGTTTTATTACAACATTACAGCACTTTACACCCGTGTGTATTGTTCTAAAGTAATAACTAGGGCTGGGATTTTGATGCAAATGCATATTGTTTTCTGGTGTTTTGAAACGTTGGTCCGTATGTATAAAATGTGTTTTGGGTGATATTGTTTATTTTAAAGTAATTTTTTTTTTTCCATTCTTTTGCATTCTTTTGATGTTTTAAATGCATTTTATTAGTTTTTAGAGCATTTGTCACAATTTCTTCATAAAATGAACGAATTGTTGCGATTCACAATAGACTATCGCTAACTACCGACGGTACGAATATTAAATTATATATACAAAATATATAATATACTTTTTTATAGTATCGTCTAAATTTTTTTTATCATATATAGGTTTTTCCCCGGAAATTATAGCCGTTATATACCTATTAATCTATTATGTATTATTGTACAGGTGAGTAATAAAAAAACAGCAAAAACAAGTTAAAATATAGACATTTTTTTTTTTTTTTTTTTTTAATTATTTTAGAGTGAATAATAAACCAGAAGTAAAACAGAACTGTACAAGTAACAGCGTACAATATACTATTAAAAAAAAAAAACCAAAAAAAATACACAATGTAATATAGTTAAAAATTTTTTTCCAATTTTTAAGCTATAATAAATATAATGTTAATGCATTTTTTGAGTTTTTTAAGTCATTTTTGCATTTTTTTTAAGGGCATTTTTTGAGGTTTTTTAGGGCATTAAAATCCCAGCCCTAGTAATAACTATATAAAATAATATTATAGTTAATAGTTATAGACATTAGATAAAAAAAAAAAAAAAATAAAATCCGATTCGAAAACATATTCGCGCAAGTATTGAAACATTACGAATTTTCCTGCATTTCTTGTGATTTTTTTTTTTTTTTTGTATTAAAATCTTTATTAAAATTATTCATGCGTTATGCCTTATTAATTTTTCGATTATTAAAATTCTAGACCGCGCGGGGGTGCGAGAGACTTAACACTGTGAGTTATTCACAGATTACACGGTGTAGCTCGATTTAATTAAATTGTACGTATCTTGAATTTAATTATTAATATCTTATTCATGAGGAATTGTATGTGTTCTTTTATTTCTAAAACGTTTAATTATCATACTTCATGCCTATTAAGAAGACAATATTGATCTGAACAACTGTCCCGTTGGCTTAAACATTTTAATTACATTTACTTTTTTGCACCCTTTTATTTCCTGCCAACTGCGCTTTGAAAAGAAAAATAATACCTACCTATTTATAACTGAGACGGATATTGTTAAAATATGCGCTCATTAATTATTATATAGGTATAACCTAACCTGTAAAATAATACGAATTTATTTTATTAAAACTCATTTAGTATACACGGCCTGGCCTGGCCTGACCTAACTAAGTTTTTATTGTTTCTGCGTCTCTTTTTGAATAACATCGAATCGTTCAATACATAATTCATCGTATAATATTGCCTTTCGACAATCAAATATTATAATTATATTATTATAATATATAATAATATGATTTGGTTATTCACGATGGTATAAATTTGTTGTTGTAACTTTGTCTATTTTTGTATTATCCTAATAAAATTTAATTTAATTAATTATTATTATTTATTTTTTTTTTTTTAATTATGAGAAACGAAAATATTTATTTTTTATTATCAGGATTAGTTTTCTGTAATATAAATAAATAATAATAAAAAAAAATTATCAATACGTTTTGTTAGATAAAAAATTTTATTTTCGTAATACACGTACTTATATAATTTTATCTCTTGAACGAGTTTTAATTTTTTTTTTATATTCACCATCATGGCTAAAAAAAATATATAAATACTAAAATACCTATGTATACTTACATTTTTTTTTTTTTTTAACGATTAAACAAACAACATTTAACATTAAACAAACACATACGTATACCTATAAGTAGTCGGTTTACTTAATTTTTTATCGTATGCGTGCGTTGTTAGAAAAATTAAAAATATTATATTACGTTCTTTCTTATTTTTTTATTAGTAATGCAAATTTCCCACGTTTCTCAGTAAGCCACCACTTATGTTATTATTATTCTACCTCGTAGCTAATAAATTATTCCTATCGTTGAGAACTAAAAAGACGGGTTTTCTCTATACATTTGCATATATTATTATCTTTCCTCATTTTCCACGTAGGTATACGCATTATATTTTCATATGTAACCACTTGAGATCGAAGTAAACATAACATAATATGCAATTTTTCCATATTATTTTACTTATCCGCAAACGAGGGCAAGGCATATGAATGATATTATAAACTAACAAAATATTATTTGACTATATGCTTTTAATATATGCCAAAGCAAATACGAACAATAAACTTGTACGTATTATAAAATATAAGTTAAAGTATTTGTAAACATTCATCAGCTGTATTCACATAAACTTCAAACAAAAATACGATAAATTTTGATAAATATAAAGTTTTTGCCAATAAAACGGAGGAAGTAGAATGTATTTTCAATTTTCTGTCCATATTGCAGTTTTTGTAACGCAATAATTCGAACACTCTGTAGTCTACACATTATGTAAATATGTAATTGTGATTGTGAAGTAAACGATCAAACAAAATATAAAATATTATAATGTAACATATTATTTATATTTAATTAATTTATATTGAACTGCTAATAGTTGAGATGGTATATTCATTACATTTACATGGTTTTATGAATTTTATACATATTATTATGAAACGGGGCGTCGGTGACGTCCCCTATCATATAAATAACACTATC
>JAIUCT010000011.1:680709-725630 GCA_021307375.1 Tetraneura akinire
CCTTGCGGGTCGTTATTTATTACTAGTGGCGGGTTTGTCCCGTTACAATTATTATTATTATTATTATAATTATAATTATTTTGATATTCGCATAAAATAAGTTAAATTCTAATTGATATAATATTTGATCATATGACGTTCAAAATGTATACAGAACGAATTAATTTAATAATATAACAAAAAACAAAGATAAAATAAACACATTAAATTATAATATTTATTATAATATTGTGCTATTTAAAATACATTTATTTTTTTTTTTTTTTTTAGAAATTTCCAAATAAAATTACACTCTACGTAATTTCTTAAACGATCGTAATAATTACAATAATTATTGTATTCTACGTACAAAACGCGTAAATAGTATTTAGTCATTAATTTCAAAAAAAAATCGTACCTATATAGAAGCGTATAATATGATAAAATATTCAGAACGTCAACAGTTTGTGTAAAGTATATTTTTGTGTGTATATGATATTGATTTTTTCAAAAATGCGCTTTTGGAAGTAAAAAAAAAAATAATGCGAAACTCTTCAGTGAAGATAAACATATGGTTTTATTGTAATAACTGTGTAAATATTGCAATGTAACGTATATATAGCTCTGACTTTATATAATCTATAAAATTAGTTTTGCGTATAGGTACACACAATAATTCGAAATAAAAATAAATAAATATGGCGTACGAGAACCCCGTTATATAATAATCATAACTTTAGTATAATATTTTACTTTAGTATAATTCAAGAATTGGTTTTTTTTTTTTTTTTACTACAGACTACGTTCTTATACCTACTTGTTACTGCTGAATTGTAATCCGATTTGTGTGCTTATATATTATTTATATTTGTATACATTTTGGACGTTTGAAGATGAAAATATGTTTTTGTACAGTTTCGCCTGTTATTATTAAATTTTATAGTTAGTTTGTTACGTAGGCTATATAATACGTTGTTTATATATTATAATATGAATATCATAATAATTTAATATTATGCTGTTCCGTATGAGAAATTTGAAGAATTTATCACGTTAATTATTTCATACAAGTCATCGTACACTTTGCTTGACATTATATTTTTATTGTTGCACACTGTATATTGCACCTGTAAAATATCTGTTTTATTACAGTTATTAATATTTGTTGAAAAAAATTATGTCTTAACATCATTGAATCTATTTATGTATTTAAAAAAAATTTATATATAAGTCTAAAATTTTAATGTTTTATATATTTCTTTAAAACGGACGATTTGTGCGTATAGTAGATACGCAAATAATATTATAAAATCGAACCCATAATAATAGGTACCTACCTATATAATATTCACTGATTTTCGGTCCATTGGCCGGCATAGTATTATATACCATATATAGCTTCGTTTGTAAATCGGTGGAAACGGTAGCATCGGTATTCGCGATAATCTCAATTAAAATTTCACCCTTTTTTCCCCTTTTGTACTTCTACGTTTACGTCCTATACAGTAACCGACATCTCTCCCTTCACACAACGAATCCACATTCCATTTTCGTCCACCCTTATTCATATAACAACGCGACCTATCGCCATGCCAACCGAATATATATTGGCTAATGCCATAAAACTGGTAATAAGCAGTACGAGATGATTTAAGTTCGGTCGTTCCTTGTTTACGTTCTATCACCACCTTCATAACGTCATAATATATATATATATAACCCCAAAAACCAACGAAATATATAATAAATATTGGATATTCCATATGATGTATTTGTATGTTTTAATTTTTTGATTTATACGAACTCATATATATAAAATAATATAATAAATAAATTTTTTTTGTATATTATACGACTTGAAACGTACACATAAGCATGTCTTAAGATTATCGTGTAAATTTCTACAACAGTGTAATGCAACGCGTGACGACTTCAAACCTAACAATATTCGGTAATCATTTAGCTGCATACACACATAAATGAATGCCACGGTTAATTTTTCTACCTACAGCAAACAAGTCGTAAACTATTTATGAATGTATAATTAACGTCGTTTAACTGTTATAGTTTCACTAACAATTCGCTGACATTTAATTTTTACTATTATCTTGGAAATTCGAAGACCTCACTTTTTCAATAATATACGAGTATACCTGTATAGTAATTATTATAATGATGGCATATATTTACTTAACGATATGATGTTAAAAATAATATACACTATACATACCTATTATATTATTTGAGAGCGAATGTAAATATACACATATATATTATGTGTATAGTTTCTTGGTATATTTTATACCAATTAAAATAATTACGAATAATTTTAAATTTAATTGTTTTATTATATGTTTAGGTTAAAAAAAAAAATTCGATAAATTTACTATACATTTAGTATTTACTATTTAGTAAATTAAATTATTATATATTATTTTGTGTTATAAAATATTATAAACTAAAAGTAATAAAATTTATATTAGATATTAATTTTAAATTCAACTACATACTTTTAATTTATCGTTTAAAATAATAAAAATAGGAAATTCGAGTATTTCGTCATAAATAAATGTACGATTTTGATGATTATGAAAAAAATAAAAATATTATTGAACCGTCAAAAATTGTTAAAATTCATTTATTTTCATTTTTCATCGAGCAATTTTGTTTTATAAAATTAATGTGTAGATACATCGACTACTGGCCAATATAAGTCACGTTATTTTCTTTTTTTTTTTTTTTAATTATAATTTTTTTTTTTTGATATTTACATTTATATTAGGTTTCGATTCTGAGTATAGTAAAAAATACAATGTTTTTACAATGATTTTTCGGTTATTTCATGCGTGAAAAATAATAATATGTGTGGTGATGAATTTTATCTATCATTTTATTTAGGTAATTTTTCAAACTTCACAATGATGTTCTTAACCAATAGGAAAAATTATTTAAAAAAAATGTTAAAAATCAAAGAAAATTTTCATTGTATTCATAGTAAATTTGTAACGATTAATTTACTATAATGAATATACCTTGCTGAAATAAAATTAATATTATTTTAGTTATAAGATAAGGCTATATATTATCATAACATTTACTATTATAATTTTTGGAATATTAGTTAATGAAATTGAAGGGGAATTATATAGATAATCTGTTTTATGATGATATATTATTATACCTGTTAATTATACTTATAAATAAAGCGTTCATTTAATTTTTAAAATATTCATTTATTAATTATTATCAATGAATAATATTCAAATATAATAATTTATTTTTTTTAGTTTTATAAATAGTTATTTTATTTATTTATTTTCTTTGATATTTTTATTATTATTATTATTTATTATTTAATTTTTATTTAATTTGGAAAATGAAATTCCATAATTTTTTTAATTAAAATTTCGTATGATATATTTTAATGTTTTTCAATTAAAATTGGAGCATTTGGAGTTAGTTTTTCATATTTTAACGTTTTATTAGAGATGTATTTTTTTTTATTTTGAGAACATGTCTTCTACACGATTTAATGCTTCATTAATTTTATCGTTTTACGTCCTGGAAGATAAATTTGATGGGCGAGTTGAATTGTTAGTTGTTTTTTTTCTTTTTTAGGTACTGGTGAGTATAGATAGGAATTTATATTAATCGGTTCTTCAGAATCTTTGTCAAAGATGGATTTTTGTTATAAAATAGTTTATTTGAGTATTTTGGTGTTTTGTCATTGACACATGGAATTATCTATACAAAAATATATATTTATATTATTTTGGATTTCTGTATTTATTTCGTAAGAACTATTGAAGATATGGTTCTAAAATTTAGTGATTTATATTATTGTTTAGTTAATTCGTTTAAAGATTAATCGTATAATATGTTTTATAATATCGTTCAATTCAATTTTTTTCCCCAGTTTACTTTTATAATCTTTACACGTTACAATCTGAAGTGATTACTTTGTGTGTATAATACACACAGGGTACATACAAATCAAATTTTTTTTTTATTAACATATAAATAGACAATTATATATAAATGTCAATGTTTACAAATTTATGCGTATATAATATATTTCGTAATATACCTCGGTATAAAAAAAAAAAATTGTTATAAAATATGAATACTATATATACCGACATCAAAAAGGTTTCGGCGTGTGTATTTTATTTTTTGTCGAATTTCAGTGCTATAGATATACTTCTCTGTTTTTATAGTATATGAGTGCTTTATAATGTTCTTTATTTTTTATTGATTTACTTGCCATGATTTTCCAAACTAAAACCTAACCTATTTTTGAATTTAATATTTTCACACTAATCAGACTTCATCTAATCATTTGTTTTTTAATCTAAAATTTATTAGTGATATTTAAAATTATGTTGATTATACTGTAAATTGTATTACATTAATCCACAGAGTAATTAATAATAATATAATTGATAAATTATAAAATACAAAATATTGTACTTTTGAAATTTTTCTTCTTGTAGTTTTTATCTTATAAAATTATGTTGTTTTTACTTTAATTTTACTCAAGCCAAAAAAGTCTAAAAGCGTAACTTATGAGCAGAAACAATTGCTGATTGATTTTATTCATAAGAATATTAAATTAAATATATAAAAATTTGAACCTTTATTTAAATTAAAATAGGTAAATAGAACAAATTAGTGACATAATTACGGGGAGATTTTGGATATATCGTGTCCTCCTTGATTTTTTTAAATTAGTACTTGGGCAATACTTTGTAGTTTTATATTTAACAAATCCACAAATGGATTTTCAGCTACATATGAAATCTAATGACCGCTAGTCACTACATCATGCATAATTTCCATAATTTCCAAGTTTTTAATTACTTGTAGGTACGGTTAAGTAATAAATAATTAATTATCTACTAGTTAAAAAATAAATATATAAAACCATAACAATTTCATAAATATTTTAATTTATAACAATAACAGCCAAGTTCATAACAGCGTGGGCACGTATATATTTTTATTGTTTTCACATGAAACGTTAAGACAATATAATAATTTTTAAACTAAAATCTTGATTAGTGTGGTATATAACCATTCTAATAAGTTGACCTAATACTTTAAGGCACTAATAAAAAATTTTTTGTGTACCATCATTCTAAAATTTACAATAAAACCACCAATTTAAAATTGAAAAATAGACCCCCACATAATTATTGATATCTACTAATAAACGAATTATTACACTTATCACTGCTAAAATAGTTTATGGTATACGTTAATATTAAAATATATAATTATATATATAATTAAAATAAAACTAATTATTATTTATTATTACTTTTGTATATTTATACGAATATTCAGTGCTTGATTTGGATAATTAATATTACTTTTTTTTTTTTTTTTTTTTGTAATGTACCTCTTCTAATTATTAAATTCCCCATGATGTAATATACTAAATAATTTTGTTGAATGTCTGACAGTCCCTCTATACTTTTTATTTTCTAATGCAAGCACTGCGTATGTTATTATTACATAAAATTATTACGTTGTGTTCGAAGCACGCGTTTGACCAACAATCATGTGTGATATTTAATAGACGAAAATAAAACATGATATTTTTTTTATGTCTATAGTCATCCACCCACAAACAAATCACGAATAATATTACGATAGAATTGCACATTATTTTGGATTGTTTTGGCGTCGTCAAAAATCATATTATAATAGGTTGTGTATACGTCGAACGTTTCATTTAAATCGTAAAAAATTGTGTGTTATCGATTGCACTTATGATGAATAATAATTTCGAGCTCGATAAACTGTGTGGACTTTCGGTTAGTCGTTTAAGCCGACCGGAACGTATTCATAAAACATTTTAATATGATGGTTGAAACGTACCGGACAAATCCTATATATGAAATTAACTTTGAATTATTCAATTAATACGTATATGGAAAATTGGTCGCTAGAATGAAAATTGAAATTTATTTTCAAATCGTATCCGTATTTCATCTTAATTTTTTTTTTTACGCTTAAAAATAATGCGGATAAATTATGTTATAATGAAAAATTAAACGAGAATAAATAAAACTATATAAAATAAATTCCCTTTGTGTTTTAATTAATAATAATAATAAAAAAATTTTAAATAATAATAATGAAAAAAAAAAAACCCGTTAACATCATACTATATATTCGTATTTTAATTAAAAATGTATAATATATTAATATTATAATTACACTGTAAAATAAATAAATTATATTTTCGCATTTTATACAGCAATTCGCTCACGTAAAATATGGGTCATAACTATACGTAAAAATTCAATTCAATACACTTGTATACACTTTTATAATTTTATATTATTTGTGTGTACACGACGTACGTGTTTTATAATAAAAGTATATACCTACTTTACAAGACATGTTTATATGGTTATTTGGATACGAACCAAGAACTTTTATTAAACATGTATATTTATAAAATTTAAAGTCTACTCTAAAAAAAAAAAAAAAAAAAATACAATTTTTACTCGAAAAAATTACGTTAACATAATTCGATATTTCTTTAAACTGTTCAACAAATACGAGTATATACGATACAACATTATTATTATTGTACGATATAAACACATATGCGAACAGACCGTATATATTTATAAAAACAAAAGTGCGTGTTATTATAATTTAATTGTTTTAATAATATAATAGGAAAATATATTATAATAATTGTTCATTTATATTTAAACTATACCGAGTTTGTTATTTTTACATGGTACACCGTGTTATTAATTAATAATTATTGTTTATTTTACTTATATATTATATATTTATCTTTATTATTGTATTGTTATTCGAGGGTGTGATAATTATTATTATTATTAGTAACGAGTAAAACAATATTAAATTAACGTTGTTAAAAAAGCGTGTGTTTATTATTTTGACCTAAATAGTCGCTGCGATCTCTATATATTAGTCAATGTTATAACAACATATATAGTACAATATATAACGCGATTGGATATAAATCTTAATAATATATCGTCTCAAAAAAAATAAAATAAAGTTATTATATTATATTTGTCGATAAATCACTAATTTAATGTCGCGTAGAAAATAATATTTTTGTAATGACAAATTTTTTTTTTTTTTTTTTTATATATACACACGTGCGGTATGGGGGTACATATTATAAAAATATCGTCGAAAGGAAAGGTTAATATTACTAAAATAAAATGTTAATAAACTGAACGTCTCCTTTGCGTTTAGAAATTGTCGAGTTTATCGAGTTCTCTCTCTGTTTTATATTTTCCATACAAACGATGTATAATAAACGTCGACTTACCGCGTTTTCACGAGATTCGTATACACGAAGCTTAAATAAATAAAATATAAAATAATGACGGGTTTAAGCGCGGTGAATGCCAATTAACCGAGATTGAGTTTGAATGGTAAAATCGTTTTGTCCAACTATAAAAATATGATATTTGCATAAGTGTGTAATATTATTCTACGGAGAAAATATTGTATTACTCGACGGGACGATATAGAAAATTATTCCCATTTACAGGGATTTTTACAGGGATAATTAAATACTAGAAATTTATTCGAAATAATATTGTATATAGCTTTTATCCGTTTTTTTTTTTTAAATTTATTTTAGGTTTCTTTTTACATTTCCATATCAATAATATTATTTTCATAATATTATTATTGTTATCGATATAATTAAAAATAACACGTTATAATTATAATTTGCATAATGTTTTTCCGCGTCGTTTGACGATTATTTCATTTAGTTGGGGGTATACCACCTATAACCATACAGGTATATAATATATTCGTTTTTCACGTGTCCGTCGACTTTTCGAATTAATTTTACGCCCGACGATGTACTGTGCTAACAATAAACCTCGTCGCGATTCCAATGACGCATCGTCGTTAAACAATTTGGCACTGACAACAATACGACCATCAGTCGCCGGGCAATTGGCCAGGATCGGGGAGATGATGTCGAGTCTATATAATGCGGCCGACCCTTTCGTTGCCACTTTCCGAGGTCCGAGGAACCGTGCCGATGATGTGGTTATATTATGCTTGGTTTTTATATGTCGTGTCTCGTGTAACGACGACATACGCAGCTTTTTCAAAGTATATCGATCGTTTTTTGGTCGACGGGGGTAGAAATAAATATTACATACCATAATACATAAATATTATAATATATAATAATCGTATAGAACAAATTTAAATATTAATGCCCGGTTGCACAAAACTTCTACGAAAAATATTTTATAGAATGGATAACTTATTGGCTTTGTAAGTTTTATTGGCTCTATATAGAATAGTTTACGGATAAATAAAATATAAAAAGTGTTGCACAAATATTTATCTAATTTTTGTAGTTTAAACCATAAAAAGTATTGGTACATTGTAAAATTGATGATAACAAATAACTAAATTAGTGATAATAATGTAGTTTTGTGTTAAAAAAAAAGTGAGTAGAAAATTTAATTGAATCAATAAAATTTTTTGTCCCAAAATCTAGCCTATAAGTTATTGGATCAATTAGAGTTGGTAACCGCTAACTTATATAACCAATAAAATATTGAAGCTTTGTGCAACCTTCGTTAATAAATTATTATTGATTCAATAACTCTATTGGATCAATATATATTTATTGAATCGATAAAGTTTTGTGCAACCGGGCATAACTATATAAAACTATATTGCTTAGAAATATTTTTTTTTTTTATCATTTTGATGGTAAAAAAATTATCAAACGGACGATAACAAATTTACTATCTAAATTTTGATCACGTGTTCAGAATTTTATATTCTATTCTATATTGTACGATAAAGCGATAAATAGCAAAATACGTATGGGAAAACGTAATTTTATAAATTTTATAATTCGATTTTTTTTTTCTTTGCGTAATGAAACACAATGTAAAATTTACTTATAACTTTCAATAATATCGTTAAAATATTGCGTATATATTATTGAAATATTATTTTTCACGCAAACATAAAATTTTATTGTGTTTCAGCAGCAAAGTCCAGCACATCTTCTCCGGAAAAGGAATTCGTACCTCCAACATTCGAAACGGTCGTGGTCAAACAACAACCATCGAAAACTACCGATGGAAACGTAACGGTGGAACGTTCGGCAGACGACGGTGAAAGTAATATCATCACTACCAATTGCGATAATTTCGAGAAATACGCGTACGATGAAAACGACGACAGACATTCGATACACTATGTTGAGGCTACGGCCGTACGAACACTCGCTGCTAACACGGGTTCGGTGGCCATTTTGGGCACCACGGCCAAGTGCAAATCGGTTGACAACTCTCCGGGCGTTCATCAACCTTTGGCCGAGAGACAAAAGACGTGGTCGCCATCGTCCCCGTCCGGAACGAACAAACCGTTGCCTCAAGTGGAGACGCGTTACGTCGAGGCTACGGCGGTTAGAACGCTGGCCGCAGACACGGGATCGATTGCAATATTAGGCACCACTGCCGATCCAAAACCGCAATCGCAAAAGAAAACTGAGAGCAAAGAGGAAACGGGATCGATTCACTATGTGGAGGCCACGGCAGTGCGACAACTCGCCGCCGAGACGGGTTCGATTGCCATACTGGCGTCGACGGTCGTGCCACAGAAAATTAGCAACGACGATCAGGTCGATTTCGACGACATACCGATGGGAGTTCGAGAAGTCCTAGATTCGGAACCGGGTCAATTGCAGCAGCAAGAAAATGCCGAGGCCGATGTCGACGATACAAGCAACATACCGTTGCCGGTAATATACGCGATGGAGATGAAATCTGGCGTCCGGGACTCGGAAGAAATCGCCAACAACATGACGCAATCGTCGTCATTTGAAAAGAACAGTTTTTCCCAACAGTCGACTACTACCGATTCCACGGTTTCCGAAAACCACGCGGGGCAAACGTCGTTATCCAGAAAACCTCTCGTCAGACAATCAAATGCTAATATTAATAGAGACCAACAAGAAATCGATAATGATACCTCATCGATCGTACCTAACTTGAACACACCGATTTTTGCTAAATGCGTACCAATCAAATCTAATAGTAAGTATAATATTATACAATATAATACGTAAGTACCTATACCTTATTTGAAAATAATTTAAATACTAATTTTCTAATTATTAATAAACGTGCCTACACGATGAGAATATTCTCACATTAGACAACAATAAATACAATATTTTAGTCCGCGCTTTACTGTCGACACGCGAAGAAAATCCGTTATTTTATATTTTTCATCCAAAAAAAAAAAAATAATAATAATAATAATTAACAAATATTAGGCCTGTGCTTGTTCGTTTCATTGCTTGTTTCTTCGGATAACTTTTTAATTGAACTGAATTTCTTATGACTGTAAATCGTATTCTTATTATAACAATGGTCAAAAAATTAAAAATGAATAAAAACGAAGAAAAGTCATTCCAAGTAAGCCAATTTTATACAGGGTACATAATAACATTAGCACATCAGCAAATACAATAATATATAGGGACTATTGTTTTAACCGCAGAAAAATAATTTCAGTCTGCCATTGTGAAAAATTCATTATTATTTTTTTCTCTTTCTCGAAAAGTAGTCATTATAATAAAATAACGAACTGAAAGTTTAAGCGTTAGGCTAGTTTGTACGTGTCATACTCCTTATTTTTAAGGGCTACGTCCATAAATTCGATAGCCAATGGCCAAGCGAAAGAAGACGCACATATATTAATATATTATTTTTTACAAAATAACGTGTTTCATGTACGTTTCATTTTATAAGAAATTTATACGTAGCTACGCAATAAAACGCACGATATGTTTTTATATGATGTATAATATAATAATGTTCTACTACTACTATAATAAGTTCTTTTATGGATACAGAACGAATGTATTTCTTATCAATTATTAAACAAATTTTACAGTAACTGATATCGAACTTTTATTGCAAATAACCGTCGTAATCGCGTATTATATCGATGTATAAACACGCATTGTTTTAAGTATAACAAAAATAAATAAATACCGAGTGTACCTATAACATAGAAAATAGGTAATAAATAATTTTATTACGTAATTAATAATCACGATTATTTAAAAAAAAAAAAAATCAATGTTCTATATAATATTATAGTCTGATTAAGTCGAAACGTCGAACACATGTCTTCACGTTATATTGTGTGGATATAATATTTTATATTTTGCAAACTTTACAAAAGCGTAAATGACGAACGAACGATTGATAATATTATTACTGTAATAATTACAAATTTCTTATGCATATATTATTAAAAAAAGAGCTGATACTCCTGCCGCATAGGATACAGGTGTGCGAATCATAGCGTTTTATTTTAATTTTTTAAGTTTTAAACCTTTGCATTAGAAAAAACGATTCTCAGCCAGTTCAGTCAGATTATAATTTTCGTTTGAACTAAAAATATAAACTTTAAACAGCTATAAAAAAAAAAAATTGAGATTAGGGATTTTTCTAATATTTTAGTATGATGTTAAGTAATATGTAAGTATACTTCAGTAAAATTTTCAGACCTTAATACCAAAAATTGCCAATTTTATCAAACATTATATACGTAAAAACGTGAATTTAACGAAATATTCAAAGTCCGATATTTTGTAAAAAAATTAACGTAATGAATTCAAAATTTTACCATAAATATTTAGTAGCGATGTGAACACCCCAAAAAAATTTTAGGTCTCTATCTTAAAAATTGCCTGAGTCATCGTGAAATATTGAAATTACCGTTTTTTCGTCATTTTTTCGAAGTTTTTTCTACCGCTTAGGGTCAATTTTGAGAAATTCGAAAGATGACCTAAATAAAGTACCAACTAGATCCACTTTGCTACCGGACACATACCCTATTCGTGATAATCGGAGCATTATTTCGGGTAGTAAAAATGTCTTTAGAATAAAAAAAAAAAAAACAAAAAAATCACACACCATTGTAAAACCAATACATTCTTCGCTTGGCTCAGAATCTAAAAATAAATAAACTAAAAAAAATTCGATTTCGAGTTTAAATTAAAATTTATGAAAATCGTATACGAAGAAATATAATAAGTAATAATAATAATATGTAAATATTTAACGTTTCGATAATCGTTTAATGGAAATCGATTTCATTTCGAATTTTGTCATTCTAAATATTATTATTGACTATTGTTATACCGAACCTCTTAACATTTTTAATACGACACACAATAATATCCCTTCGTCGGCGTATTATCCAATCCAATCCACGCCTCCGCATCCGTATCCGTATCCGTCAGCATTTTGTTGTTATTTACTCTCGAGTTATATAACAAACAACAATAATATGTTTCGGTTTTTCGCTAAACACTAGGATTAGAGAGACGTATTACAGACGACGGATGGCGAAAATTCCAATGCGTATTATTATGGCCGCTCGCAGTGTGACGGTAATAATAATAATAATAATAATAATTACGAATTACCATAACAATACACCGCGTTATTGTTTTGCAAACAATAATTCTATGTACAGGTAGGTGTGCGCAACGGATAAGACACGTTTTAAGCGCAGTCGTTCTCGGTGAAAATTACGGCGGAAGCTGTTTTGATGTGTACGACTTATAACGACACGCGAGATTGTGTGAGATTGTTAAGTGATAACAACGCGTTTAAAATAAATACGAACGCGAATGGAAAGAAAAAAGCCGATTTTTTAATATTTAAATATTAGCCGATAAATCGGAGTAATAATAATAATAATAATAATAATAATAATAATAATAATAATCTGTGGTCACGTGCCGAAGTGAACGCGATTATAAAAAACCGAAATCGACGTCGAAAGCCGAAACGTAGGTAAATAATTATTATTATTATCGAATCGCGCGAATCGTCTTACAGAAAATCGAGAATCGGGCGTATTATAAATTATAATAGTAACGCGCTTTATCAAATGAAATAAAAAAAACAACCGTGAAATTTCAAAGGAGAAAAAACGTTTGCAGTTTTCACGAACGAGTTTTATGCGAAATGACATTACGAATAATTATATTATAAGAATGTTATATCAAACGATTCGTTTCCCGATTTCGGTTTCGACGTTTTTCCCCAGTGTCACGCGAAAGCGTTATTATTATTGTCAATTTACATTTTTTTTTTAAATATTTTTTTTGAAAATATAATTAAATTTTTCACTCGTATTATTGTATTTTTTTTTTTTTTATCTTGAAACGTTGTTTGTATGGTAACCGCAAACGTTAAACAATAAAGTCATCCATCGTGCGTATTTACATATTATTTAAAAGATATATTACATTATTCGGGCGCGCGTAAAAGTGATATCTTGGCAAAGGCGGCCGATCGGATAATAATCGAGTTTTTGCGGATCGGCCATCGAGTAAAATATTACGCGGCCGTATAATGTCGAGGACGTCACTGACGACGGCGTGGTGGTCCGTGGGCGGCGGTAATAGCGGCGACGATAATGCGGAAAACGCGCCGCTGTCATTCAAAACGGCCGCCGCGGCCACGGGATGCGACCTCCGACCCGCGGACAGCGGCGACGACGACTACGACGAGATACAACAGTTGTCGGACCGCGTGCGATGCGCGCTCAAGTGTCCCGTGTGCATGGATCTGTCCAGATGGATATCGACGTGCTGCGTGAACGGGCACAGTGTTTGTGACGAATGTTCGGACACGATATCCCGGTTGAACCCGCGGCAGTCGCCCAAGTGTCCGGTGTGCCGGTTGCAGCCCGCCCGACAGCATTCGCCATTGAGGTTTCAGACATGTAGTAACGGTTCGCCCTCGACCGATACGAGAACGACGGGTCAACCTCCGCCGCCGGCCACCGTCCGAAAATTGTACGAGCTCATGTCTGTCACCAAAGTGGCGTGCATGTATCGTCCGAACGGTTGCCAAACGCTGTTGTACGTGACGACTGTGGCTGAGCACGAGGCCCTGTGCCCATACGTTTCGCAGGTCCGATGCATGGTGGCCTGGTGTTATTGGCTGGGCGCGTATGAAGACGCGTTCCAGCACGTCTCGTCCCAGCATCAGTACTGTGCGTATGAAGTGTCGGTAACGTAAAACCTTCATTAACGCAGTGCACCCCAGTGGTTTTCAATCCACCTGATCGTAATAAAAATTAGTAGGCCTCAAAAGGATTGTAAAAAATACATTACCTATGTATTTTTTTTTAACGAGTATCTAGTATAATAGATTTTTTTATCAATATGATACATGTGAAATTTTTAAATAAACAACAGTTGGGAATTTCTGAAGTTCTGTTGCATCGATTAGCAGCGTATTTCGGGGGTAAGGGGGCAAAAGCCTTCCCCATTGGCTGTATGATATATTTTTATTACTCCTGTAATATATATTGGTTTTCTTGTTAGGTAAATGTTTGTATAAATAATACTAAGGAAAAATTTTAAATTTGATATTATGAACTAAATTATTTCTATTATCATGATTAACGGTTTATGATAGTAACCAACACGAAAGTAACTATTACGATAGCAACTATATCACCGTTAGGACCCGGCTTTACCTTAGATTTTGTTTGCTTTTTATAATATTATCACTATATATACTATAATAATAATAATATACCGATAAGTGATAATCCATCTTGATTCTTGACCGTTGAGGTAAAATCGCGAGGAGACCAAATTGTAATAATTGTTTCTACCCGACCAATAGTTTATTAGTTTATTTGTAATATTTTCTCGATTTGATCGCGTAAAACAGCAATAATGGAATTTAAAATATCAAACTTAAAATCTCCTTAAAATTTTTCTCAGTCCTCAGTTGAACCTAATCGTTAGTATGCGGCTATTATACCGAGGGTTTCATATTTTAGTTATGATTACATATTATGATTGATTCCATCGATATTCGAACGGAATTCAAAGACGCCGCGGTTATTACGGGTTGATTTTTTTTGTATAAATCGTCTTTTATATATTAATAGCATTGCTGTTTGGTCGCAGATCAACCAGTTCTTGATTCCTGGCCTGCGGTCCGGGTCGATAAACACCATACGACAAATGTACCTGATCCGAAACAACCGGGAAAACAATCAATTGTATTGGATAGGCGTGATGAAGTTACCGTTGATGACCAGCACTCAAGTGACGGTTATGAAGGTGGTGCGTCCGGACACGATGGTGCAATCACTAATCAATAATCCCGGAATGACGTTTCGAGTGACCATCATAAACAAGGATGGCTGGTGCCAGCAGATGGGCCCGTTGCGTTTCGTGTGTTGGGATCGCGCAGTGCTGGAACGGCTGGCCGCGGCGTTGGAACACGGGGCGAATTTACAGCTGTGCATGACCGCGTTGTTGTTGCCGCCGTCGAGCGTCACGTCGGTGTACAGAAATCACAAGACCAACGCGATAATTACATGGCAGCGTGACGATCAATAATAATGCGTAGTATCTGGACCCCGCGGGTTACCTCTTTTCGTAATAATAAGTGAAAAAAGTCTCACTCGCAGATATTTACACCAAAAAATATTTAAAAAATATTCAATACTTTTATCATCATATCCATATAATATGTAAAACGGTCGATGACCCGTCCGAGAGATATTTTTTATATTCTTGTATATAACACGTACTAATTATGAGAACAATGTTATAATAGAACATCATTTTTAACGCATAATTTTTGATGTATTATTATTATTTTACATCGTTGGGATGTGAATATTCTTCGATTACCATATGGTAATAAAATTATCTAAAACCGCGACGGAGTAAATTGGGTATACGTTTAAAAAAAAATTTAACGTATCCGTTGTCTTGACGGTCGATGATTTACATTAAAATACGATGTAGTATGGATTGAAGATTTCGATTTTCATTAATTTTACAAACATAAAATATATTTTTATATAGTACAATAAACAGATCAAAACTCGCTAACCTAACACGAAAACTTACCAATAACATCCAGTTTTGATCTGTTTTTACCGTTAGAATCGTCGCAATTCGTAAATTCTTGTTTGACACAATAACGTCAAAACAAAACGTATTTTATTATTTTGAGGTTAAACGTTGCATATAATATTATGTTGTATAAGTTTGGTATTTATCATTAAACGTGGCAATGATAATATCGCGACCGCGATTGAAGGGCGTCCGCTTATCCCCATCATGAATAATATTAAAATATATTATACACATTATTATTACTCCGATAATGTACGAGACGTGTGCTATTCCTTTGGCAAAATGATTCGATGGGCGCGAGGAGAAATTGGCTTTAATAGATACCGTTCCGGTGACAATATTATTAAATTATGGCGAAGGGTAACTCGCTTTTAGTGGGAACCTAATTTATTGCCTTCGCCTTGAACAAAAATTGATAGCGTTATATAACGATTTGATATTATATCCAGTATAATATTAATAATGATAATAATATTAATGCGATTTTGATATCCGAACTGAATAATATTATAACATCATAAATTAATTTAAAAAACGTTAAGATAAAAAAACGTTACGATATAAATAAAAAAATATTTTTATGTATTTATCAACGATGAAAATGATTAAGTATTGTTTTTAATATTTTTTTCTAATTAATCCCGCAATTAAACAACATTATAATTTTTTATTTAAAATACTCAAGGTACAATTTTCAAAATTATTATTATATAATTTTGATGAATTTTTGTGGTACTCTTAAATATTGTCTTATAAATATAAACAATATTGTTTGTTGCATGACCATAATATTATATAGGATTATTTTAATAGTTTTATTTTTTTGTTTATTCTATCATCTATTATGTGAATACTGAATATAATAATAATAATATATGGACGATTATAATATTTAATTATTATTTATTTTTATTCACAATACTGTGATGATTTAAAATCGAATTTAGTTCAAACTTATGATTTTCAATTAACCTTTTTTGTTCATATCACATTCATTTTAATTGAAAATTAATACGAGTTTATTTACATAATTGATTTTTGCGGAGGAATAATTATAAAAATAAATAATTAATCGCCTTGTATTTAAAATAAATCCGCGATTGTACCTATGATAATAATAATAATATTTCTATGACAAATTCATACGGACAATAATTATTGTGTTTAATAACGATACAAAAAATATTACGTTTTCCAATAAAATCTGATTATCGATATTCAATATTATCCGTGTAAAAAAAAAAAAAAAAAAAAAATAACAAACTAGTTTTAAACAAAACTGTCCGGACAATTTATCGACCACTATATTCATTCCAAACCACCATCATATCATTAATTAACGTAACATTTTCAACCACTATAGTTAACTTTGTTTTATAATATGCATCTGCGATTATACTACCCATTTCATTAGATAATAATTAACGTGATTTACTTACAAACAGCGATATATTATCTACTTAAAATCGACTACAATGACATTAATGACCCGATATAAATAACATCATTTATACTTTACCGTATAACGTAAAATAATATTATATACGTATTTATGATAAGTAACAGAAAAAGGTTAGGTTAGGTTAGGCGTAAATAAAAATCCCATATTAGACACGAACAAACGAGTATTATACTTATTTCGTATTGTATGCCTGATATTATGATATGTAAAAAATAAAAATTCAACAGTGACTTCTGCAATATTATTCGTTATGCGAGAATGCATATTATAGTTATAATGGTTAAAAATACGAAACATAAATATTTAGAAAATGGCAACCAACAATAATAATATAACAAGACGTATATAACTCATTCTAATATTCATTGCTTAGTCCGTCGAGAGATTACATAAAGATAATCATATTATTATTATATTATGTTATGCGTAACAATGCACGAGTAACATAATGTTTATTATATTGCGTATTATTCCAAAACAAATTTAAGTATATTTGAAAATATTCCGAATACTTTTTTTTTTTTAAAAAATTAAAAATAAAGTTTTGTAATTTTTTTTTTGTTTTATTTATTTTTATAGTTAAAATACAAAATTTTTTTTTTAAAAAAAAAAAAAAAAAAAAAAATGATAATGTGATAATTTCCATCGTTTCAGTATAATATTATCCAAAAAATTACGTTGATAACGTTATCTATATTTATATATTATTATTTATGGCAAAATATTATGTGTCTTATCTGTTTACGAAGTAGTTTTTTTGAAATAAATATTTAAATTATGTACGTAATATAATAAATACTATACTTAATACTATTTATATTTTAATGATAGTTCTAAAAGTTCAAACATTTTTTTTTTTTTTTTTTTATCTTTACAGGTTTGCCTTCTGGGAATTTAGTATCAGACGTATCGACTGAGGAATTAAAGGGTAACGGACAACTGCAAGGTGTTATTCGCGGGTTATCCTTACCGTGCGATAGAAACGAGCACGTTGTGGATCGATTACAGTTAGACGGCACTGGAGGTAAAAATGAAAAAGAAATCGCCGATCCGACCAAGGTCAAATCAAAAGTGGTATTTGAGGACACGGAGGAAAAAGTTACCAAAACTCTGGACGAAACCGCGGTAGCCGGAGACGTCGGTACCGTCTCTCCCGGGACGTCCGTGGACGGCGACAAAGCCGAAAAATTGTCGACGGGCATTGATGGTGACGTCGCGGGCAAACGTAACGGGGAAAACGTTCCCAGGGACGGGACAGGGCCGGTCGGAAAATCGCTGGACCGGGATGAACCGTCGTTAAATGTGTCCGATGGCGTACATGCGAACGACGAGAAAACGTCTCCACCTGTGGGCGACGAAAAAACGCGCACCGCCGAAATCGATAAAACGCCTTCTCCCGATAACGCGGACACTCCGATATCGGACTCGGGGAAGATAAGCCTGCCGGATGCCGTGCCCATGTCCACGTCCGAAGACGGGATGGAATCTTCGGATGACGTGAAAACGCCCGTTTCGGACGATGGGAAAACGATCTCGGCGGACAATCAAAATAATATAACGCCGGTTTCAGATGCCGACGACGGGTCAGCGGATGCGGATGCGGATGCGGATGCTGAATACCGTCTGACAATGATACAGAGCGTCCGGGAAGCCGTGAACCGGATTTGCGAACAAGCGGTAGAACAAACGGCAGCCATAGTGAAGAGTGGACGCGGTCGTTCGTTTCTAACGACGTCCGTTTCGAGATATTATAAACGCGACCCGGACGATTCGGAGGCGGCCGATTACGAGAGCAGCGAGTTTTCTTTACCGCCGCCGCCGCAATCATCAAGACCGTCATTGCAACCGCACGCGTCGGTAGATACGGTGAGTGATCTTTGACGTATAATACACACATTAAAATATATGTATGCGAAAATATTTTCGTGTCCTGACAGGTCCGTCACCACGGGCATCGCCACATTTGAATTTTTTTTTAATAAACATAAAATTATGGAATCATTTTGTAACCATCTTGACTTTTTTTCTAACCTATCCCGAGAATAGGCAGCCGCAAGAAACGATTTTTTCCTAAGGCTGTGCCAGAATGATGTGAACCAGGCTGCATATATTATAGAACTATGATTGGTTTATTTGAAAATGGTGCCAAATATTTATTTGTTATCATTATTTTCGGGTAGGCAGTTGACTGCAGCGTGGCTGCTCCGTTCCGCAAATCGAAAATATCCCTCGATTTGTCGTGAAAAGCCACCAGGGATTGGACACTAGAAAACATAATATTAAATATACTTACTCGTATGTTAATAATACTCAAAAATAATATTTGAATGTCCGATAAAACTGTAAAAATTACTTAGTCGGTGCTACCTGACGGCGAACTCGAGATTTTGCGATTTTTATTTGGCATAATAGGTTACAAAATAAAAGTCAGTGTGGTTACAAATGATTACGAAAATAAATTACATAATTCTCAGGGATTTTTATTTAAAAATTCAAATTTGACGGTGCTTGGGTGACGGACCTTATCCTCATGTGGTATAATATCGGTGGAATCATCGATCGCCAGTGATATTATAAAATATATTTTGCATATACATTGTTTGTATTTTATTAACACCCAAATACACACACAAAAAAAAATTACTTTTTATTAAGCAAATACGTATTTATTACATTTTATTTAAATAAATTATTCACAGGTACTCAAATATAAGTAAAAAAAAAAATAATAACAATATTGTAGCTTAACATTGGATTCGTGTGTAGGCAACATTGCAACAATGGCCAGCGATTGTTGGAGAAACAGAATAGCAAAAATTGTCTAAAAAATTTAAAAATACAATTTTTTATACGTATACCTAGATTTATAATGTGCAATTTCATTTATTTATTTATTTTTTTTTTTAATTTTAAAAACAAATTTTTACTGAAATAAACAAAATAGAGAGATAAAAAATTGTAAAAAATTTTGCACAACTAATACGACAAACCGTTTTTATATTTTCAGATTCTGATAAGTACCTATTCGTTTTTATTATTATATATTATATATTATAATGAGAAATTGTTACGTTGCATTGTTAATTTAATCTTCTATTAGGAAATATAAAGCTTATTTTATATACCTATTTTAATTATGTAATGTACATTATATTTCTTTTTTTTTTTTCTTTTTTTTTTTGTACTTGTATGATATAAATATTTATATTTTGCTCGCATTCATAAGACGAACATAATTTTAACAATAACGATTACAATTTCATAAATAATATGAAATAAAAGTTTATTCAACTTGGGAATTTTCATTTCATGGGACATAATGGACGTTATATAGTCATAAAACGTTTTCATTTTTTAAATAAAAATAAAGTGCTCGAGAATTTTTTAACAGGCAGTATGAAAAATTAGATAAAGTATGAATATCTTACATATTAAATACAAATAAGTGAAAATTTTACGAAACATTCAATGTAATATACGATAAGTATAAGTATCACTTATAAAGTTGTAGTTTATTATAATAAATAACGAATTAAATGTACAAAAGATTAATTTAAATATATTATAAAAAGATCACAGATTATTAAATTCAACCGGCTAATAATAATTAATTATTTAATCGATATTGTAGTTATTATAAATGAAAAAAAAAAATTAATATGTTATTATGTATCGTAATATGATCGCATACAATTTTGTACAAAAATATAAATTATTTTCAGTAAAAATGTTAAAATTTAAACTTATCTAAAACTCTTGGTCCGTGATTTACGTATTAAAGTAACCTTATATTATATAGTTACTTAATAATAATAATTATAATTTATGCTATTTGCGCATTTTTATATTGTATTTTTTATACTCGTATAATGTTTCTATAACAGCTATATAAAGAATATTTTTTATGTTTAAAATATAATATGTATTAAAATATTGTATCTTTTCAGACCTCTGTATATAAAATTAATTTTATAAAAAAAATTTTATTTTGGACATATTTATCCAATGTATATATTTTATATATTGCATTACAAAGGATATTATAAATATTCATATATTAAATAAATACTATGAATAAATATGATATTATTTTAAAATAATGGATACTTGGAGTGAAGTAGTTTTGATAAATATCTCTTTTTAGAACTGACAATGAATTTGTTTTATTTTTATTTAATATTAAAAATAAACATTATATTTTGTAATAGGTAATAATAATAATAATGATAATAATAATAATGATAAAGTTGCAATTATTAAGGCCTCGGATGAGTTTTCAGCGTATCTCGCATATGAGTGAGAGAGATATTGTAACCATAGTTTCCATAATAATATTGATTAAAATGATTGAGGGCCAATATTTCAACGATAGAAATAGGAAACTATTGTTTGGATTTAAGGTCTTTGTGAAGTTTAATGTTACGAATATTCCAATTCGCATTAATAATGAAACGTAAGCTTATCAATTTGAAGTATTGTATGGATAATGTAAATATTTGAGATTTTTACCAATAATTTTACATCATTATTGGATAAATTAATATTGTTTAAGAATTAGAAAATTACTTTTTCGTGAAATATTAGATTTTACAGGACGTTTTTGCTGATGAAAAATATAAATTTGTAGCATTTTTCATTTTAGTCCAATATTGTTTGCTAAGTAAGCTTGTCAAAACGAATCCTGCAGAATAGTATCAAATTAAATTTTGCTGGAAAAATAATATTGATATTATTAGCAGGATAATATCAGTATACATTTTGTGAATTGGTTTTGTCGGATCAATTTTATTTATTTATGAATCCAACAAGTTTAGTTAATCGGATAGATGAGATTAAAGAATTTCGAATACTATATTATACTTTTCGCATCTTGTTAAATGTATGTTTGAGGTAATTATACTATTTATTCGAGTATTATGTGAAAAGGTTACTATTGTGAATTTGTGATATTATTAGAAAGTATATTTTAAACAATATTAATATTCTACAAATTTTATAGTAATCTCTAGAATAGTAATTTTTAAATATATTTCAATCGTAGCACATGATTATTAAAATTAATTCTATAATTTATTGTAATCTATAGTTTTGAAGAATTTACAATATTTAAAAATATATAGATAAACGAATTTAATTTAAATTTATACTTGATTATAAATAAATAATTTTAAATATTGTAATATATAAAAATATATTATAAAAAAATATAGGTATAATATAATATAAAATATATTATTAATAATTGAATAAAAGGTATATTAGTCACCTTTGGAGTTAAACCATTTAATAATTTGAAACCATTTTATGCTTAATAACGAGAATATATTATACATCAAAAGAGCACATCAATAATGGATGCTTGAACTTCCCGAGTTAAGTCATTTAACCTTTATTACGCAAAACTCGTAATATATATATACCTAATAATAATCTCTTAATAAAGTTAGTATAATTTCACTTAATACCTAGTTTTAACTAGAAATGTATAAATACACTTTAATATTAATTGAAGTTATAATTTTCGTATTTCTCAATGAAGTACAGCAACGCACATTATAGATTACATTACAATTAATTTGTAATTTAATGAAATTGAAGTTAACACATTTATTGGAAACTCATAATATTTTATTTAAAAAAAAAAACATTATTTCAAGTGTAAAATTCATATTTTGAATAAAATTTAATTATTTAAATAACATTTAATTGAATTTTGCAATAAAAACAAGTTTTTATCATTATACTTTTTATTATAATCTTTTGTTCTGTATAGATAACAATAATATACTTTGAGAATGTTATAGGTTTCAGTAGGCCAAGAAACTTCATGGCCACCCCCTCCGCCACATTCCGATGCCGAAGATGAAGAGAGAACTATAGCACTTGGATTTTCATTTGACTTACCAGATCCACCAACAGAAATGGATCAAATGGATTTAGAGACAGATAAACTGGATATTTCTGACGAAGAAATGAGAGCCACTGGATTGCCGTCTGATGATGATGATGATGACGAAGGTGATAAAACGAAAACAATAATTGGTAGGTAAAAGTAGAGTGAATTGATGAAAGTTAAAATAAGCAATTCAATAATTAATAATATATTATTATAAAATAAATATAAATATTTTGTCAAATTATGCGATATGACGTTTGATATGTACGTATTTTATATTTGTAGTTTAATGCACAGTAGAAAAGTAAAATTTGAATATACATATATAAAATATTAATTGTTTTATGATTTAGAGTAACGTTATTATTGTGGAATGCTTAGAAATTATATAGTTGTTGTTGATTTTGTAATTTAATTATTCTTATCAGTTATAATATTGTAAGAATTAGCATTTTAAATGTATACATTATTAAATAAATTGCAACATTATTGTATTTATAACAATAAAAATTTCAATTAAATCCTAAATGGTAAATTTTTTCTTCGATGCACTAAAGAAAAAAATTAAATATAAATCTTAGACGATAATAACGTATTTTTTTTTTTTTTTTTTTTGTAAATATTTATAATAACTATTATTAAGGTTGATAAAATACAACCTATTAATAGGTAGGTGACTTATTATTCAAAAAATTGTATATTACTACGAAGAAGAAATAAATATGTTAATTTTCATTCTGTATAATTATATAATAATGAGTAGATTAACGAAAATACATTGAAAACTATTATTTTATTAGTAATGATAATGAATAATGATAATAATAATAATAAAAAGAACTTGATAAGTTATTGATAAAAATGTAAAACTTACTACACGTTCATATAAATATCGTAATATAACTATCCATATATACCTACCTAGTGTATTGTATAATATAATTATTTATTATACGAATAGTGTTATAGGTTAGTGATGAAATTTTTAACAGATTATTCATAGAAAATGAGTAATGGCAAACTTTTAAAATTTTTTTTCTTTTCATCCGAAGTACTTGCATAATTTAACAATTTAAAATATTACATTTTTTTACTGTTAGGTATTTATATAAACCTATACGAAAACAGATATAAAACTTATCAATAATAAAATGAATATTCAATAGGGTTACATTTGTTTATTTATAATGTATTATTTATTGATATTGTTTAAAATAGTTATCGAAAAATATTAATGAACTTGGGTATTTGGTCGTAACAAAAAATTACCTTACCAGAGTTTCCTTGGAATAAAGTGGGTCCCGAATACCGAGTAGTGCGGTAGGTAGTGTTTTCTATTGTATAAAAATAATTAGACGCTTTAGATTTAAAAACAAGAAAATCTTTTAAAAAAAAAAATTCAAGTTTAATTTAATTGTTTCGTCGAGTTGTATAATATTACTTTGATTTGCCTATAATGAACCGAATTTAACCGTTAAAAAAATAAATAAATTGTTTTTATAATTTAATACTTACAGTTACAATAAGACGTTTCTACGTTATTTTATACTGACGTCGAAATAGCAAGTGTAAAATAATTTATAAAACTAAATTGTTTTATTTATAATTTTTAAATTGTTATAAAAATAACGTTTAAAAAAAAAAAAAAATGCCCGTTTTTAATTTATATAATACTGTCCAATCGCTTCTCGAAAAAATCGTAATAATAATAATAATAATAATAATAATAATAATTTCAAATATATTATTATGCAATTGCCACGCCGAGTAATTTAAATCTCGTCTCCGATCGTTTTGAAGAAGGACTAAATTAAATTTTCATTACTTCTACGTGTGCGTTTTTTCTCGGTTCGCGTTCGGCGCCGTTCGTTAACTACATTTTATATTTATATACGTATTACATTTTTTATATTTCGTCTTGTACAACTACACGACTTTAAATTGATCGTTTTTAAAAACGATTGACCCTGCACAGAGTCAATTGATCGTATGTGTCGTCGAATATTATACGATCGTCGTCGTCGTCGTCGTCGTCGGTCGCATATTATTATAATGTGTTTAATAGTCATTAACGTACGATCACAGACTTCGGTCGAGTCCAAAACTACTGTCGCACACAAACACGCACATGATCAAACGGCTCGTTTCGCTGGACGGAAAGGTTCGTTTGAAATTCCGATTCTGAACGTTTAGGCGTCGACGGACATTCACGCAAAGAGCTTTGATTACAACCGGACTTTCAGAGTGGTTTGCCTACCGAATTTGCAGTATACGGACCTTGGTAACGGTATTTATCTGTATCATTATAAAATCGTAAACAAATTAATTATTTACAGAAAAAGAACAGAAATGTAAACGTAGGTATAACCTAACCTTGAGTTTGTTTTTCGTCAAACGGACTTGCGCGAAAATTTATACTTTGAAATTAACTATAATAATATTATACGAGTATGGACAGTTGGGCCGAGGTTTGAAAAATAATGCGCGTTGCCTTACCGACGGCCCTCCTGCACAATTCGGCAATAGCATTTTTAATTTAATATTATTTTATACTTAAACTGCACATACGTGATATGCATATATTATTATCCTTTTAATAATAAGTAAAAAATCGTGTTTTCGTGCTCACTCGATGGTATGAAAAAAAAAGTACCTATATTTGTTCGGAGAAATCGAGTTTAATTATTAGGAAATATTTTTTTGAAACGTCAGTTAAAGAGGGGAAGAAAAAAAACCGTTTTATATGAAATAATCTTTCATTTATCGCAATTAACCTTTGACAGAGTAACCGAAGATCTCTATAACAAAATAATTAGGTACATATTTAATTAATTTTTTTCTGGAAAACTTTGCCTATATTTCCTTTTATTTATTTATTTTATCTAGTCAAAGTCATTTCATTATTGATTCGTAAGTCTCATTGATTTTACCGAAAATACTTTGTTTAAAACAATATTAATAAATATGGATGTAAAATCAATAAATAAGTAGGTATAAAACTGTGAAAATATATAAAGTTCATATTATTTGTAGTGACTTCAAAAAAGTTTCGAAGACTTTAATAAAGTGGTTCTGGATGGAATTGTCGAAACTATTTACTAAAATAATAGGAAATGCTATAATTATTTTTTTTTTATAAATAGTTTTTGTATAAATAGTTTTTACTATAATAAGAGTTTTTATAAAATTCGACACGTCAAGATTTCTTATAGAATCGTATGAAGTTTTGAAAATTACCGCTTTTCTTTAACTTTAATAAAATACTTAATTAATGCTTCATTAACTCATTCTAGGAGTCTGAGAAATTGTAATGACTACAATCGTATTTTAACGGCACATTATTAATACAATCGTTATAACGTACGGAAATACATGATACGTTAATAATTATGGAATTGATTTGACCTATCTATTTTTCCCAAGCATGAAATACCAGATTCGTCGTGTATCAATAGTGTACATTATTCGAATACTAACATTTTAAAAAATAAAAAATCATCATAACACAATTTGTAAACTACGATTATTTATTCAATTTTTAATTTCTAAATCGATTAAAAGTGGAATTAAATTAATACAAAACACTACCTACGTAATATTATATAAAAAAAAACTAATAAAATATTATTTAAATTATGTTATGAAGTAAGAAACGATATTAAGTAGTGTTGTGATTAAGTGGTAACATTCTAAAAAATAATTGATTATTTTAAGGTCCTTGGATACCACATAATAGTCACTTGAGACCAATAAGCCGGGCATAACTAAAGATACTATTTTAATAATCCAATTTTATAAAAAAAAAAATTGAAAATCTTTGATTACTCTTCTACGACTTCTGTTCCCCAGAATTTTAAATATTTCGTTTAAAAATAATTTTAAAACATATTTTTAGAGTATTATAATTTCGAATTTTCGGTGGTAATAAAAATTGTTTATATCAAAAATTTACTTCCTAGAAAACATAATATAGTTAACAAATCATTGAATGTATTACAGAATAAAAATCTATTTATTTTTAATGCGTTAAATTTTATCACAGCTTTTTAATCTGCATCATACGATGTAAAGTAACAAAATAAATATTGAGTTCGCGATAATAATAATATACTTGTGCATGCGAGTGCGAGAATAGTAATAATAATATCAACTTTTATGAAAAGGATTATTTCCGGTTTCGCATTAATAATCATTTTACTACCAACACAATGTACATTAAAAATAAGTTATAACCAAAAATTGCCCGAATAACGCTCGTTGAATCCAACGCCTTTAATGAAACTATACATGAAAAATAATTGACGTCAAGTTAATAACTGGTATAAAAACGATACTTTTAGCGCTATCTCGTAGCGTATAGTTTTAAAATATTGTACTTTCGACGTCGTAAAATGTAAAAATTTATCATAATTATTATAATATTATTACTTAATTTATAACGATATTATTGACTGTTATTTTTAACGTACACACAAAATAATTTTATTACGTTATTAATTTTATAAAAATGAAATAATATTATACATTAAAAAATATTAATGAAATTTGTCTTTATACCTCCTTACTGACTTGATGGTAAATCCGTTTCGTGATTTTTAATACATATTTTTAACTACAGATCGCGTTGTGTTTCGTTTAACTTACCCTCCAGTAATTTCATTTTTAATATTTTTTATTTTTTATTTTATTTTTTTATATTTTTTTATTCGATAGAGTAATTAAAAATATTATTTTAGAATAAATTGTATAAAAATGTATGAAATAACAATTATTTTCTATTTATTTCGTAAAAAAAAAAAAAAAATATATTGCCTTTTAATATAATAATATTACGTGTAGGTATAATATTAAACGAATATTATTTTTATTTAAATATAGGTTTAGGATAATAATTCCTTCCGGATAATATAAATTATAGAAAATGTGTTATAAATTATGTGATAATGATAAATTGATAACTAACACATTTCACGTTGTATAGAATAGTTTTTTGTTTATAACGTATGCATGTTATTGGTGTTGCACAAAAAAACGTATGAATAAATATTTTAATTTTTGCTTGACTTATGATGTATTGTAATATACTCGTATTATCTTTGGCATGGTTTTAATACGCTTTAACAAAAACGATAAAAAAAAAAAAAAAAAAAAAAAAAACCAATATTTTGAGGTTGCTTTAAGCTTTTCTTCCTTTTATAATAATTGTGATCAAACATAAAAACGTATTGTAATAGTTACGTGTGTAAAATTCGAATTTCAGGATTAAATATTTTATTCCTTAGGCAATAAAACGTGTCGTTTAGTTTTAAAACGTTGTTTTTTTTCTCACCGTTTAATTTATTTGATTATTAGAAAAAAAAACATTAAATAATATTAATAAATCTATTTTTAAGAAAAATTCGATTTGGTATAAAAAAAACAAAGCCATTTGAATCAATATAACGTTATACCTGTTGCACTCGTAAATATTACCGATATTAAATAATTATTTACTAATAAAGAACTCAAATCCACAATTTTTTTTTTTTTTTTTTTTTTTTTTTTTTAGTTCTTTATCAGTATATAATATAACAAGAACTCTTCTTATAAATTTCAAAATTCTATTTACCTAATTAATTAATTTTTTTTTCGATTTACCATACGATTAGTTTAAAAATGCACGTTTGCGCTTATGACGATATGTTCGCGTTCTGTATCGAACGAAGTAAGTAATTACTTTAAATTGTGAAAAATATGAATGAACAAATAAATAATATAATATGTTATATTATTGTGTTTAACCGTTCGTAAACGCGTTTACAGGTGCTGAAGAAGATAGTGGTAACGCGGTCATGAAATCGGTGACTGACAACGACGGGACTTCATTGGCGAGCGCCGGTGAGGGGACGACAGATGATTCGGGGTCCAACAACAAGGCGACGGATCCGACGACGAACGTAACCGCGGTCAACGACGGGGCCGACGATCGGGCGGCGACCACGATACAGGCGGTATACCGCGGTTTCCGGGCCAGGAAATACGTGGAGACGGTGAACGCGGCAGCGGTTAAAATACAGGCGGGCTTCCGGGGTTACCGGGTTAGAAGGTCGTTGAAAAATTCCGATCCGCCGACCATCGAATTGTCTGCACCGACGGACGCGGACGAGAACAACGATTGGTCCGATGACGATGACGACGATGACGACGAGAAGTCGGTGGTATCCGTTACGTACGCGCCGTTGAAAGAACGCGATCAGCAACAACAAGTAACGGTCAGCGGGGACGGGGATCCATCGCAGACGGCCGACGGTGAGACGATCGAAAGCAAAGGGTCGGATGCGAAAAATCCGATCCCTTCCGATCCGGAGGGTCGATCGGAAACGGAGGAGAAAAAGGTCGAAGACGGCGACGACGTAGACGAAGACGCGGAAGCACTCACCAACGCCGCGGTAAAGATACAGGCCATGGTCCGCGGCCAGGCAGCCAGAAAACGTCTGAACGATGAAAACAATACCGAAAAACAATAATAATTGTACCAAATATATTATTTATTAATATTATTATTTGTCATTTGTAAAACACCATCTTATTATATTGACCGTTTTGTTGTATTTTTCATTTTATTTCGCAATAATAGACGTTTTTAATATTTTATTATATTATTATTTATTATAATATTTATTAGGAATTATTTTTTAGTATATAGGCGTATAGATTATTATAATATTTATTGTAATATAGTGAGTGATAGATTCGAAAATTTTATCAAAATTATAACTTATAAGCAGTGGCGTATCCAGGGGGGCTGTGGGGGCTACAGCCCTCCCCGAAATTTTAGGACAAATATAATAGGTGTTAATGGAGAAAAGTGCAAAAAAATGACGAAAAGCGGCATTTTTTACGAAAATTCAAATTTCGTCGAATTCGATTTCAATATTTCATGATAACTTGAGCAATTTTGAATAGTTAGAAACTTTATAAATTTTATTGGGTGTTGACACAGATACTATATTACATATGTGGTAAAATTTATTTCTACAAAGTACAGGGCATTGAATATTTCATAAAATTCTCGTTTTTATATGTATATAATGTATGATAAAATTGGGAATTTTGCGCATTTAGGTCTGAAAATTTTACTGAAGTATAATTACACATTACTTAACATTATACCAAAATATTAGAAAAATTCCTAGTCTCAAATTTTTTTTATAGTTGTTTAAAATTGATATTTTTAGTGTAATCGAAAATATTATGAAAAAAATGAAAAAACGGCATTATCTGACTCAACTTCGCTCAGAATCGTTTTTTCGAATGCAACGATTTATCATTGCGTTCAAATTCTAATTAAAATTTAACACTATGATATGCACACCTATATATCCTAGCGGCAAGAGTGTCAGATCGTCTTTTTAATACCTAATTAAGATTATTAATAAATATACCAAATTACGTAGAATTAATTATGTAGTTTAATATCTTTTATAATATAAATAATATAATATGTTATAATTGTTTTCTTAACAACAGGAATATTTTATTATATATATATACATATTTATCTTTATTTATGACTTATTTAATTCTTAAATTTTTAAACTTTCAAGTTTAGCCCCCCCCCCCCCAAAAAAACCTGGATACGCCACTTCTTATAAGTATACGAATTATATCGTCTAAAACGCATTGTTTTATGGGAAAATCGCACGAGTCCAAATAGATAGTATCATTACCACGGTTATCTACACCGGTGTAGATAACCGTGGTCATAACTCATACCTAATATTATATATGTAGGTACGTAGTACGCGATAATGCGATATTGCAATTTTGTGGTCGAGAAAAAATAATTTTACACATTTACGATAATAATATTGTATAATAAACGTGTAATATTATACATATACGTAAATATATCGTATTGTTTAGCAATAATTTTAAACATATATATTATATTATATAAACATATTTATTATTCTTAAAGGAGATATCGACGGAAAGTATATAACTTCTATAAGATTTATTGTACTATCATTGGTCTGGAACAAAACGTTGAATTATCATATTTAAACGCGACGTTATTGATTTCATATACTTAAATGATAACACATTTTACGCACTCTGTTGTATAGTAAAACGATTAATCATAACAACTATACATTATATAATAAATACTTATATAATATATACATACGAGTACGTATATTATTAGCGATTAATACGTAACTGTTTTCTTCAAACAATAATATACAGAGTGATCGGAATTTCAACTTACAAAATTTTGTATTATTATTCGTCATATATTTATAAATTAGGGTGGTCAATATTTTCGACCCCGAGATTTTTTGGTATTTCGTCCCAGCCCGTTTCATCAATATACCCATATGAATATTTTTTAAAAAAAGTGATTTGTGTTAAATACATCATGTGCCAAGGTTAGGTATTAGCTAGGATTAATTTGTCGAAGAACGTGGATGTTTGTTATTTTTCAATTTAACGTTTAACTATAAGTATTTAAGAATATATCAATTTAATATAGTATAGAAAACGATATTTTTTGTTAAAAAATTTCTTTACAATTTTCCGCAAAATTAATACAAAATATACGTTTAATTTTTACAATATAGGTAATTAAATATTTTTAACAAATATTTAAAAATATTTATGCGATTACTCATTTAAATATTACATAAAAACTTTAATTTCCTTAACACATTTGTATTACATTTTTCGTTGGATTCACAATTTCGTTGAAATATAACTTGATAAAAAATTTTTCTATTACCACAAAAACCATATAAAACTGATCCGATTAAAAAATTTACTTAACTTACCGTTATAAAATATAACTTAAATTCTTTAAAACTATAAACGAAGAGTATTACACGTTATATCATATACAGGATTATATTTTTATAGGTATAGATATTTATTTTTTAACCATTTCGTTTGAAATCTGATCGTAGTGTTATTATTTTTTATATCGGAAGATAAAAGTATTGTTATTAAAAAATAATAAACCTTAATATATGCGCTTCATTAGAAAAATATCACAAACGATAGGAAAAATTTTTAGAATAATTTTAAAACCACTAAGTTATATTATTATGTAAATATGACTTCCGATAAGTTCGAATGATAGTGCATAATATGTGTTAATTTTATAGTTAGAGTCATATAGAGATTTTATGTACAAATATACATAAAAAATAATAAGTATAAGATTTTACTTGAAACTTTAAACGCCAATCCACCAAAAGAGAGTATCGTACAAAGGAATCTGTAAACGTTATTTTCTCTAATATGTTATTTTATTTTTATTTTTATTTATTTATTTTTTGTTATTGATTTTAGAATTTTTTTTATATTTTTAATTTTTTTCAATTTAATATTACAATATTTTCAACAGCTATCAATTTTATACTTTTTTACTCTTATTTCGCTCTTTATAAATAAAATAAAAATTAATTTAATTTTTATAATTAATACTTTTACACGGAATATCATAATAATAATTATAGGATAAAAAATTACTATTGGTTGTTTAAAAATAAAAATAATATACAATAATAGTAAGTTTAATATGGTTATAATAATTTAATGTAATTTTAATTAAAACAAAAAAAAAAATATGATAAAATTGTATTATAACAATACAATGATAAGTTTTGATCGTATAAGTAGTGATAACATTCCTGGATATTAAATTTTAAATATAACACCAACAACAAACACGACGTAAATAATAATCATTTATACTAGTAGTTATGAAATAAAACGTTTTATTCCATATTGCAAAAAAATAATATCGAGTAAACGAAGTCGATTGTAATTGTATCGTAATTTTAGCAAATCCATAATTATTATTATTTATGGTAAATATTATTAGGACGCGAAGTGATATTGAAAAATATTTACCCATTTAACCACGTCCAAAGACCACCCTAATGTAACATTATATATTTTATATACTTATAATTATCATATGTATTATCAAATATGTTTTTATTTTTTAAATTTATTATTATTTGTAAAATTATATTATGGATTAAGATTACAATATTATATTTATTAGAGAATTCAATAAATATAAAATGCAATTTATTTGCTATCGTACTTCGTACATACGAAGTACCTATCATAAATGATTTAATATTACATTAATAATGTTAATACAAGTATTGTAATCAAGAATATAAATTTAAATAGGTGGTTTATCCAACAATATTTTTTATCTTTAATCACATTTCTATGTTAATATATTTAGTTTAATATTATAATATTATGAGAATTTAGTTAAAATATATATTTTTTTTTTTATTAATTAAATGTTATATGGCTTATTTATGTATTTAAAAAAAAGAAAATTTAGAATCACTAAACCTATTAGAGACTAAAGTAGTAGATTTAATTAATAACTAATTTTTTTATAAAAGATAAACTAATACTCGTATTATTAAAAAAAAAAAAACAATTTTTGGATAGTTTTTAGAAATATATTCTAATACGATGTATAGACGTAATCAAATTTTTTATTTTAATTGTGAGTCATAGATCTGAAATTTATATTCCTAGCATAATAAATTATGATTTCTTTACATTTGTTAAAAATAATCACTCCTACACGTCATATAGTGTATTGTATGTAATGTTAAAACCTTTAATAAACTATTTTTATTTTAATAATTATTACTTCGAACGTATAATATAGAGGAGTACCTAACTACTTATTCGTACATTTAAAATTTACATACATCACGGGTTGCACATAATTAAATTATATTAATTTGATAATGTACAATTTTCAACTTAATAAAACACTATAACCATAATTAAAATTTAAAATGTTACCAAGCTATACGGTATGATAAATTATAATATTATCTGAATTAATGATTAGAAATATTGATACGCGATGAGACATTTAATTGATGTACACGATATTCTAAACTTATGTTTGCATTTAGTATTAAAATATTATTATCTAAGTTAATATCATATTATCTTTAAATTATTGTAAAAAAACTGTGTAATTATTCATTTAAATCTAAATAATTATATTACTATAATATAATAGTTATACAATCAATAAAATTAACGCATGCGAGTTGGTAAATAAAATAAAACAAAAACGATTAATATTGTATAAAATCGTTAAATTGAAGTAATGAAGTATGATATCATATTATAGTTCGATTAAATATAAGTAATAAATAATATTGTGAACAAATTTTAAAGAAAATTTTTTTTTCTACTCTCATTGTTAATAAATAATAATACAATATTGGTAAATGCAATTTATAGAGAACTATAAATATATGGTAAAAAATCATATTTTTTTTTTTTTTTTTTAGTGTTAATGTGCCTTTGAGTACATTGAGAAATGAAAAAATTTTAAAAAAAGTTTTTTCGTTCAAAATACTAACTAATATAGTAATATTGAATTATATTAAAATTGTTGTATTTGGATATAATGTTTATAGTTGAGGATACGAAAAAATTAAAAAAAAAAAAAAAATTTACAGTTTAAAATACTAGATAACATATTAGGTATAATATTCGAATGTCTTACGAATATATAATATATATTGTTTATAAAGCGAGAAACGAAAAGATTAAAAAAAAAATTATTTCCGTTCAAAATACTAATTATTAACAAGTTGTTGTATATGGATGTAATGTTTATAAGTTGGGATATGAAAAAATTAAAAAAAAAAAAAAAAATTTTCGTTTAAAATACCTACTAGTTAACTAGTTTTAGACTTTTAGTATTCGATTATATCGTTTATGTAGCGAGAAACGAAGAAATTAAAGAACAATTTTTTTTTTTTTTTTTTTTTTTGTTCAAATTAATAGTTAACATGTTATAATATTTGAATAAATCGTTTATAACGCGAGAAACGAAAAAATTAAAAAAAAATTATTTTCATTTAAATAGTAGTTTCCTAGTTGTAGTATTCGAATATATAGTTTAAAAGTTAACACAAAAAAAAAAAAAAAAAAAAAAAAAATTGTTTCGATTAATATACATTGAAACTAGACGTAATAGTCGAATATATTGTTTATGTTGAAAATTAAAAAAGTCAAAAAAATGTTATTTGTTTAAAATACTAGCAAACACATTGAAATAGTAGAATATATCCATTATAAGTTAATAAAACAAAAAAAATTGCATTATTAACATTCGCCCTTTAATAATGAATATTCGAATTTAATTCAAATCAATTTTCGGTAATGATTTTAATAATAATTCAGTCATCCCCGAGTTTAATTATTATTACGATAACTGTAAATCCGAAATTAGAATATATTATAAATTGAATAAATTAGATTTTATTAAAATTTTCATAAAATTGAATTTCGTCATCGATATAATGATATTATAGTGTTATTAAAAAATATTTCGGTTAAAACATATTTTATTCAATCGGTGTCAATAAGTTGAATATAATAATTAATATTTTTACAAAGAAATAAAGACTAATTTTTCTTGATATTTCGATCAAGATTGGATTCGACTAGCGAAAAACAAAAAAAAAATAATAATATTATAATATTTAAACGCCTATTATAATAATATTATAATAATGTCCGTTAGTCCAGAAATAAAAATAAAATAAAAATAAAATAAAAATAAAATAAAAATAAAATAAAAATAAAATAAAAATAATTAACGTAGTCGACGGAAACTATTGTAAGAAAGTAAATTATACGCGTAATATAAAAGTATAATTGTATGAAAAAACAACACAAAACTTTTGGAACAAGTCAAGGACGACGGAAAAATTTTGGAAATTTGAAAAATTCTCAAACATCACATCGATACTCAACAAACTTTGGGTAAATTCGTGAAAGGTAAATAATAATAATTATTTATTTCGTTGATGACTGTTTAGCGTATTCATTCCGTTACAAACGTTGTATTATATATAGACTTATTTTATTTTATTTTTTTGTAAATAAATCTGACAGAACAGCGTGTCGGGCGTATTGTTTTACGAGACGGCGCCGTCATAAAACGTGATTACTCGTAGATTATTAATTATTATCATCATAATCATTCTTCGCACCTCGAGGGACACTTCGTTTATCCGTTATCCCTCCTATATGTACTATAATATTATTATGTATAATATTATAATATTGTGCGCGCGCATTCAATTGTGTAGGTAGGCACGCAAGTTAGTACCTAACCAATTATGGTATAAACCTACAATAATTTTCTTTTACCATAACTAATTATTGTTTACTTTACGTTGGGTAGACATCGAACGTGTCAGATCAACTTTTCACGTGGTATACGCGTGGCCCACGGAAACGGTGGCGTTCCAAAATAGCCGCGTATTATGTTAATATAATATTATGATAAAGATAATGCGCGATCAAACAAGTTCCTTTTTGTAAATTATTTGTGTTCGAAAATCGTATACTTATACCGAAGACGACGTCTGGATTGTTTTCGACGACCGAATTAAATTTACATAATAATATATTATGGGTAAAAAAAAAATAAATAAATAAAATAAGAAATAAAATAGTTAAGGAAATAATGTAACAACGCGTTGTATGACTATTGAACTGATATGAATAAATTTATTAACAACTAACTATCGTTGAACTATTTATACAATATCAGAGCGTATTATATGATATGCCGAGTAACGTATAATTTCAACGTGCATATTATATGATTATTACGTCGAATATAGATAATATAATCATTATTATTATGTATGTGTAATACGGAACTTTGCTACATATACTCGTAATTATATATTGTTACTATGACGAGTCCAAAGAGAAACTTATATCGAATATAAGTTATTATAAAAAAAAATGAAAAAACTATTCTCCTTGCGTAGATATTATAATGTACCTATATAGTTTGAGACTTGGTGCGGTACTGCGGTCGCGGTAAAATATAATATAAAAACCGGAAATGACATATGATCAATTTCCGCAACACATTTGAACAAACGATTTTATGTTTTTGTCGACCCTTACTGGATAGGTAACATATATTTACCGCAGAAGCTCAGTGCGAGAGTCATCTGTTTCGGATCACGAACAGGTATAACGACAAAATGCGGTATAATATTATTAAAGTAACAATTTTAATATCTAAAATGGTTAAGGATAAAAATAATCCTTAATATTTATTATAACGTGCGTTCGTCTTTCGTGATGTGTACTTATAACGGTGTCACGAACTTTTCGAGTTTATTTTTGGATACAAATTTAAACCGCCCATTTCGCACGCTAACACAATTAAGATGGGTACATCAAAACGCATAATGCTCTAAGATGTGACAATTTTTTTTTGTAAAAAAATAAAAATTTTATATTTTTTTCCCAAATATAAATTAAGTTTAAAATATAAAAATGTTTTTTTACTTATGTTTTTTTATTCAATTTGTATTTCCTAAATATATTTTATTATCAGTCACTATATAGTCAGAACTGAACACACTATATACCTTTATACTTTTATAGAATTATTACGTCATACGATGACCTCGACCAAAATAACCATCCTCCCGTGTCCAGCTTAAAATTTTTAAGGGATAATTCCTACCCCTTTCCCACCAAAAAAAAAAAAAAAAAAATAAAAATAAATAGACTCATCGTGACGCCACTGTGTACGTAATACGTTAAAACACGAACACGATGGTAGTTTTGCGTGAAAATAGTGACTTTTTTTTTTTTTTTTTTTTTTTATACTTAGCGGGGACCGGAAACGATTCATCTCGTTATCCAGACGTCAAATCACACCTATACCTACGCTGGAATATTACGACTCGCACCCGAACGACACCACATTGTCGATGTTAATATTATCATACCGATTCAATAAATTATAATCGATTATATTATAAATACGTCGTATTAGTACGTACGTGGTATTGACCGTATTTTTTTAATATAATGTTATATGTTATATCATATACACAATCCGACAATCGAATGTTCCCTACGATAATTTGTTTCCTAAACAAATTCCGAAACAGGAAAATATTACATTACAATAATACGCAATGGATTAATGTAATTAATCAGTAATTACCCAGTAATTACTGGGGGGTTGTAAAAGATTTCCTTCCCTCCAAAACAGATTTATTTTTACGTTTAAATTATTAAATAGGTATGCATAATAAAATTTTACAATTAATTTTTTTTTATGTATGAAAACGTATTTTCTACACCGAAATAATACTCCGATTTTCTCTTATACCTTAATATTATGTTTCCGATAGAAAATGTAATGTAATCGGTACTCTATTTAAGCATACATCTAATTTTTCGAATTTCTCAAAATTCATCCCGTGCGATAGGAAAAAGTGAAAAAATATCAATAAATGATAAAAATGATGTAATTTTTCACAAAGACGAAAATTTTGACGAAATAGATTTCAAAATTTTACGATTACTATTAGCAATATTGTTGAATTTAGAGACGTCAAAATTTTACCGAAGTGATAACATTTTGGAATAATTACGTTTATTTTTTTGAGAAAATATAAAACTTTGAATAACCTATTAATATACATTCTCATCTAAAATTCACTCGTTTATCTTTATAAGTTTCTCAATAATGTTTCATAAAATCTGAAATTTTGAATTTTAAAGAATATTAGAATAATAGTCTTATTTTTTTTTTTTTTTTATAATAGTTGTTTAAAGTTGAAATTTTTATTGTGATCGAAAATCTAAGAATTATTTTATATGGATTCTTCTTATCATTTCTTAATATTTTTACATTAATGATTAGGTATATAATAAAAATTGAGTGACAATATATTTTTCACTAAATATATAATAATAATAATAATGAATGTAATATTGTTACATTAACAATATTATACAACCATTATTAAAAATTGACTATAAATGATGAAATTGATGAGATTCTGTGTTAATCTTAGTTTATTTTTAATTAACGGTAATTTTGATAACTGCAAAGATAATAAATACGATCATAGAGTTTATTGTTATTTGTGGAAATTGTATCAATCAAAACCAGCGATAACAACTGCAGTGGACTTATAACTTATAAGACGAGGACATTGACATTATCGGATTCCTTGTAATCGTTTAACTTTCAACACTATTTTAATTTCTCTGTATTATTTCCATATAATATTGTAAATTAGACATAGCTGTTATAATAATTTTATTTCAATAAAATAATAAATAAATTATTGTGTGTTAAGTATTTCTAACCTAGCTCTGTTTACGTCCAGTATTTTTTTTTCAATCTTTTTATTTATTTTGCAATTCATTGCTCTCCGGTTCCTAGTCCTGACCGATTTCTAAACACAAGTTAAATTTCTTTTAAGTAATTTATAATTAAATTTACTTCAATAATAAATTCAGTTTAGTCTACGAAATTATACGGACAACGCAAATAATTGCGCTCTATTGTTTACATGTCTAAATGAGAACAAAATAATTGATATACAATTATTTATTATATTTATTCATTGCGATGAATTAATTTTATATTAGCAAACGTCGAGTCGATTTTACAATATAAAACGTACAATAAAGTTATTGAAATCAGTCATGTGATTATGAACGACTCTTAAACACCACTCCCATCACCACAAGAGAAAATCGTAACCACAAAACTGATAATATGATAATATGTACAAATATTAGAAGATAAAAGTCATAATTATATCGCGTTAATTGAATCACACACACACACACATACATTCTGTATATAATATATTATAATTATTAATTACGTAATTTATAATAAAGATTTATTTCTTTTATTTTAGATTCCGAAAGAAATATAGTATCGGCGTTTTATGACGATGTCTAGTTTTTATTTTTTTTTTCTGTTTGTTATATATTATATTATATTACGTTGAAGACAATTTTTGGAGCAGAAACAATAATATACCATTGTGTGAATTTATTGATTTATTTGATCAACGCATTCCGTAGAGAATTTTATTCACCCCTGGTACTTTTGTGAATGCCATTTTTCCACGTTATCAACAGTTTTCTAGTTTTCTAGTTTCGTTTAACGGTATAGACAAAGTTGGGCAATTTCTCAATGGCTGCAAAATTTGTACTGTTTATTTCACAGTGACGAATTTTTTTTTATCACTATATAATCGCATTTTAATACGTTCGTGTTACAATTATTTAGAATATTATGATAATTTATAAATATACAAAAACTTCAACACGGAGTAGCATATAAATTATAAATATAATTTAAAAATTTAATTGTTCAAGGACACGTTTATTCTTTGCCCGAAAACGACCATTTCATTAATGAAACCCTTGTTTATGGGATAGAAAAAATATTATTACAAAATGACGAACGAACATTACGATTCTCGAAAAATATTATTTTGACGAACTCGATTTCACTTAGTATTTTATGATAACTATAGACAAATACAAGTCGTAAAGAATTGAACATTTTATTTTTTATTATTCACAAACACACTATTTTACATATTATAATATTGTACTTTAAATGATAAGATTTTGGAACCGTTACTTTGATTTTTAAATGTAAATACCGAAATTGTAATAATTTATCGTTACACAGAAATACCTTTTCGTCACTATAATATTATTGTCCTTTATACGGCTGTATCCGGACGAATTTTTAATTTGCCATTATAATATTTTTTTCGATATTTCAACTGATAAACTTGAAAAACGTAAAAACATTTTCATAAATTTTATAATATTCATTTTTATGACATATAATTTATATTTCAAAATATAATAATTCCATCTAACTTTATATTGTGTTTGTTTTATTATTATTAATTTTTTTTTTTAATATCAATTTATTGACGTATTGTTTTGCGAGTAAATCGATATTGTTTATTAAATCTGTTTCTTATATTATTATATTATTATTGCCTTTACGACGTATAATTTTTATACCTTATGTCATTTTTCACTGTAACTTTGCAAAGTTTTGCATCATTTATTAATTTCCGATAAAATGAAAATATTTTTAAATCAGTCTATCCCTTCTAAATATTTATTATATGTATATATAGCAATTTATTGAAATAAAAATATACATTTAATAAAACGTACATTAAAGAATTTTTTATCAATAAATGATGATAGTGTTATTTATAGTGAATTGTATAGCATTTCTTTTTTTTAAAAAAAAAATTTAATAACGATTTATAAAGTATTCAAACGATCAACGTAATGTTAAGTATATATAAATTATATTATATAGAATATTTGAAAACTCGGAATAGGTATAAGGTATTGGTATAGTAAAAAATGCGAACAATTTATAATTAATCACAACGCTTTTTTTTTTTTTTTTTTAGTAAATAATGTAAGCAGAAAATATGCTAAGCTAATAAATGTATAAATTTTTTTTTCTAAAACGCATAATTTACAACGTAAAAAATTTTCTTTTAAAATAATCGAAATACTTCGTGTTAACACTTTTCAATATTTTCCGTCTAAAGGTTCGAAGTTTTACAAAAAAAAAAAAAAAACAAATTTTGGCCTTGTGTTTTATTTTTGCAGATCGTATTATTACAACGTTAAATATATATAACGTTCTGTAAATTCTAAATATAACCGTAGAATTTTCTCGTATCATTATTATACGGACATTTATAACATTTTAATACCGCGAGTGGGGAAAACTATTTTTTTTTTTTTTTTTATCAAATTTTTATCTCGCATAAAAGCATTCGATTCCCGTGACCATATAATATAAATATATAAGGAATTATATTATATAATACATAATACATCGGCATAAAATAAAATAGAGGTAGGTAATTACGTGTGGAAGGGGGTTCTCTTTTATAACCCTCAAATATTTTTCGATATATTGGTCGCGAATTTTTTTAAAAAATATAATATATATACCTATATGTATTATTAAAACGACGTCTGTATAGAGTGGCAACCCCATTGTGTAATTTATTATTCGCACTTTTCTTTAACACTCGCCTGTCAATAGGAATATATAGGATATACCGATATACAGAGGACAAAGGCTGTATACCGCACAACAAAATCAGTCTAATCGATTGGATGATATCGGAGAATTCCTTTTTTTTTTTTCACTTGTCCGCGTATGATGGCGTGGTCACTGGTCACCTATAACAAAATTATATTCTCCCCTCGTGAAAGAAAAAAAGCATTACTCACTTTCCCCCCTCCCCCATCAAATTTGGAATGCACAACAAAATTTCCAACAATAACAACGTTTAATATAATATATTATATAGAAAAATCTATTTATTATTATTATTATTATTATTATTATTATTATTATTATTATTATTATTATTATTAATTATTATTATTATTATTATTATTTATGGTACATACGAGAATACCTACGTAAGTTACGTGCCCGTTATATTTCCCGAATTTGAATAACATACGAAAATTGAAATTTTTTACAAACCGCTTGACGCGTTAAAAAAATGTATAGTAAAATTATTCGCGAAAAATGACAAACGAATCGGACAAAGAAATATACGAGTATATTTACAAAAAAAAAAAAAAAAAATGAAAACTAAATAACACGCACGTAAAGTATACACTGCACAGTATAATTTTCTTATAATTATTCAGAATTGAACAGAAAAAATTAATTTAACTCGTTTATATGTATTAAATTATTTAAATTAGGGAGTATTGATTTCGAGTTTATACGACGAATATTTTTACTTCGTAATATAATAATAAAAATGTCCATATATTTTAGAAACTTAAAATCCACTGCGTTGTCTTTATGAGTATAAATAATTAAAAATTGATAAAATAATAATAGACTTTTTTAAAAAATAAAAAAAATAAAATCGTTTGCATCTGATCATAAATTTTGTAAAATAAAATTATCTATATTTGTCTTGCGTGTATGTGCGCGTGTGTATTAAGGTAAATAATTGTAATGTGTGAAATGACGTCATTAACCCTAAAATGTTCCGTGTCATCATTTACCACAAATTGGAAAATATTGAAATTACAGCATAAAGTCGTTAACCCGCCATCGACGTACACGGTCTGATAAATTGGACGTTAACGATGAATAATATATACGGTCTTAATAATTATTGACTTTTGATGGAGTGAATGAAATTTATAGCATCGTATTATATGCGATCTTTAAAATTGAATTTTACGAATTTGAAAAATTGTATAAAGATCAAACAATAATTTAATTTTTTTTTTTTTTTTGTGATATGTAAAGAGTCTCGTTTCATATTTATAGTATTTTATTTTTATTGACAGCGAGATTAAATAAATATTTTCATTATGACGTGTTACGAGTGATAGCTTATAGATTCGAACATTAGGTTAGAGTAATTTGTATTAAAAAAAAAAAAAAAAAATTGATAAAATTTGATAATGTTTACGTAATAATTTAATAAATATTTATATTATCCATCATTAATTTCTGCGATTATTTAATCTTTAACATTTCAATTATCATTAAATTGTTTGTTGTCATTATAAATTTAACAATGTACGAGTATGCATCATTTTTCAATGATATATTATGATAATTAATACATTTCATTATCTTGGGGTGTTAGTGTATTTTTCGTCATCAGTGCAGTCGAAAAGACAAAAAAAAAAAAGACAGATTATACAAAATATTAAAAATAATAATTTTTATTATTTGAATGCTATCATTTAGAATTTATATTTTATAAAGTTTCTATGAAGTCGTGTAAATTATTTTATTATACACATTATTTACTTGTAAAACATGTAAAAATCGATAATTATTGATATATTGTTTGTACATAATAATAATTATTGTGCGTGTGCGGTCATATAGTTACTTCATTCAAACTGTAAATAGTTGAAATTAGTTCATTGATGTTTCTTATCATCGCTAAAAGAATAAATTGATAAAATAATTTTGCTATAATATAATTATTATATCTATTATTTCTTTCGTATCATTCGGTAGACACGAACACGCGAATTAATATAGAAATCGTACTAGAAAACATCGTTGTAGTATTAATTATTTTATTACTTTCTAATTTTGAAAATCTCTAAACTTTGAATATTTGGTAGAAACTAGAAATAAAGATGCTCTTAATTCGTTAAACGGGTATATATAATTATACTGTTATTTCATAAGAAAATATTTATCTAACACGTGTTCGAGTGTAACATATTAAGTTAATATTCTGATATTGGTTACTTGGTTGGTAATGTAATGAAATATGAAATATTATGAAATCGTATGAAATTTTATTCGCTCAATTGGGTGAAAATAAAAAATTAAAAAAATTTATTATCGTATAATGTTTATTAATTTATCCACGGAGTCATATTATTTTGACTTAAAATTATTATTAAAATTAAAGTTAGTAGATGACCAATTATAGGTAATTATTAAGTCGTACCTTATACAAAAAAAAAAAAAAAAAGAATAATAATACAGATTTAATTATATTTAAATTTATTATTTTTAAATTTTGGTCCATTCAAAAGCGATCGGATATTATTTGTTTTAATCATATAATTATGATTTTGGCAATTCACTATATAGTTATAATAATTATTATTGGTCAGTTTACGCGTATACAATTCTTATATTATTATTATTATTATTATTATTATTATTATTATTATTATTATTA
>JAIUCT010000011.1:725640-751288 GCA_021307375.1 Tetraneura akinire
TATTATTATTATTATTATTATTATTATTATTATTATTATTATTATTAATAAAATAAATGCAGAATTTATCTGGAAATTTTATGAAAATCGTATTTTGTAGCGGTCGCTGTTTTTGAACGTTGCTAAACATACACATTTAATTAAAACGAAATGTATACAATATGTCGTTTACACAATTAAATCTATATAAAGTCTACGTATATTTATTTGCTGGACAAAAACAACATACGATACGGTTACACGTATTATTATTTCGATTCACGAGTGATTTGTACATTAATTTAATATTTAATATTCTAATAATGGTCAAACGTCGATATCAATAATTATTTATTTTTCTATTTTTTAATCGTTGTTATGATTTGTTTTTTAATTTTTTAATTTTTTTTTATATAAACGTTGACGAAGTTCGTGTGGCCGGGGAAAAAACTTGGGATTGCGATACATCCTAACGCGTAAGTCGAATCTTTTAACACATCTCTTCGACGACGCACTGATTTGACTCATAGACTTTGGCCATATTGAAATTAATTATTTAACATTTCGCTTGAAGGCGTGACACCGATTCTGCAATTTCACGTTATGGCGAAACAAAATACAATGCAATTTTTTCCATTTTTATTCTGTTTTATATCGGGCTTCGTATTCTATTTCTAGAAAATAGAGTCCTTATTATATTACGGTACGTGCGTTATTATTATAAAACCCGAGTCCATTTTTATTATGAACTCCCAACAGGGGTATCAATATTTTTGTTTTTTGTTTTCAAAATCGTCAGATTTTTATTACCTATCCCATGTATTATTTATTTGACGAACGCACAATGAACTTTACGGGGTTTGGTTCGACGCCAAATGTACGGTTAAAATTCATATTCGCGGGAAAATAATAGTTTTTCTATATACAAAAGCGCATCACGAATAGTAAATCGACACAAGTTATTCATTCGGATTTCGGATATTTGCCAAATTTTAATCAAAACTAATTTTTCACGTGGAATTTATTTAAACGTGTATATTATATTTTGATTCAAAAGCAAATCGTGTATAATATTATACGTAGTATGATATATTGATATATAGGTTTTATTAAAAATACGAATTTTCTCTAATATAAAAAAAAAAAAAAATGTATTGTTTGGATTAAGATTATACACAACATGAAAATGACGTTTAAGTGTTATATAAAAATTGTTTTTTCTATTGAAAATAATAATAATAATCCCGGCCCGTATTACAGTTTTCACTTTTGTAACAATATTATATTATTATTATTACGCTACCTATATGAAACGTTGAATATCGAATGCTTATGAACGAAACTTTTCAAACTAATCGTATAAATGTTAAAGAAAGGGTTCTATATATTAAACTTAAACATCATGAATAATTCTTGAAGTATAATAATTGATTTAAAAAAATTATCATTACGATTGAAACATAAAATATTTCATTATTATTATTATTATTATTATTATTATTATTATTATCGTGCATACGAGTTTTAATTATTGCAAATAATTATATTAAATACTGGTAATATTATATTATTGCAATTGATTAATTTTCGTTTGAGCATCGACAGTTCTAATTCAATACCATAAATACAAATAATTTATATCGTACCGCGAATACATATTATTATATAATAATATAATATTTTATTTTACAATAATAATCAAAACGCCCTACATATCTACATATTATAACGTATATAGTCGATATTTAAAATTAATTTTTAGTAAACTGGCATGGAACAATAATATGACAAGGTATTATAATTCGGCATAAATACACAAAATACAGGCGTATACCTTATTTGTGTCCTCTCGTATATTATAATATAATATACGATGCTGTTAATGTTAAATGCTGGAAGGTGAAATGCATAATTAATTCCTGTACGATTGAATATTTTACGACGTAGACCAGATTACAATATAATGTAAAACCGTCCTACCCGTTGACATAACTCGTGTATAACGTACACAAATGCTTGTCGTAGGTATAATAATAATAAATAATAATAATAATAATAAATAATAATAATAATAATAATAATAATAATAATAATAATAATAATAAATAAATAATTATGTATACCTATAGTATATATTATTATTATAACTTATATAAATACGAATATTTGAAATATCGCCATATTATTATAATATTATGTAAGTATTACGATAAAAATAGAATGATATAGAAAACTTATTTTTATAAAAAAAAAATAATAATGCAATTTTACCCTAAGAATATAATATAATATTGAAATATTTAAATAACCCATGGATACTCGTTAAATTAATTTAAAAGTAATATACTGTAGGTACGTCTTGTATATATATATAGTAATAAAATATTGTAAGAGTATTTATTTATATTAGTTAAGTTTTATCCTTTGTATTCTCACAATGAAAGTATATATAATATAATAATAATCGTAATATACGCATTAATATTATATTACGTATTCACATAAATAAAGTCTGGAAATAAAATTTCATAATATTACTAGGCGTATTATAACATAAATAATAATAATAAAAAAAGAACTATATAATTTTTTTACTAAATTCAATTTATTTATAATGAACGATATATTTATAGATTATTTTTAATATCAATCTATCGTTATGCAGTTTTTTCATACTTTGTACTCGTATTTTTCATTAAAAATAGAAAGAAAAAAAAACGTTTTCTTTTTACTCCGTGAAATATACGTACGTATAGATAAATGCAATTTATTATAATATTATGCCATCGTGTGAAAATAAATATGTAATTTTGTATTTTTGAAATTTCTTTTAATCTATGTATAAATATTATGGTCTAAACAAAATTTAGGTACAATAGAGAAAATGATAATATCAAAATAATATCACTGCAGGTAAACACATTACACTATCATTTATTATGTATACGTGTATTATAATATGCCATTCAATTTCCCATATCACCGCTGTTAGACTAAATTGATATGAATAGGCAATTATTTCATGCAGAATAGTGGAAATAGAAATAAATTCAACTTAACTTATTATTTTAGAAATTTTGGATTCATTTTAACTATCCCCGAGATGAATTTCAAATTTTTTATGATTTACTCGTAGGTATATGTCGTATTTCACTATTATAGTAAAAAGATTTATTATATAAATATTTTGTTCTAGGAAATACTCGTAACTCGTATATATAGTCACGGTTATAATAAATATATTTTATTTAGGTATACATAATATAAAAGAATATATTTTGAGAGGTATTTAATATCTGATTATTGACAATGGATTTCACTTTAGATATAAATAATAACATTTAATTTTTATTATATATTAAAATTATTCTTAAAAAAATGAAAAGGTAATATTTGTATGCATAAATGTTCCATATTTCATTAAAATAGTTTTATACTATGTAGGTATACGGAATTAAAATTCTATCAATAATTATAATATTAAAACAATAAATATTGTAATAATCACGTTTAAAATTTTATATTTCTCTCTAACCGTAAATTTTGTGGTAAAACACGTGATAACGACGTTTTAAGGTTTTTCAAATTTTGTAAACCGCCACAGATATAATAATAATAATAACAATATATGACGTTTGCATTGTATATCGTTTGTCAGTGATTCGGGATAAATTATATTCTCGTATGTATACATATTATTATAACGTGGATTCAGGGTTGATTTTTACGTGAGTCTGTCCGTCGTGATGATTTCCATCAGGATTTGTAATAATCACTGCAGCCTCCGTCGCCGACAATTTAACAGTAAAAAAAACCGTTTAATTATTATCGATCGAGTGGGCCGTAAAGAATTTTGTAGGAGGTCCTGTGAACGTCACGAGTTGTTGTTTTTTGTTTATTATTATTATTATTTTTATTTTATTTTGACAAGTAATGTGTGTTTAGAGGTTAGGGAAGGAGACTTACCAGTCACGAAGTCAGTTTTTTTAAGAAGAAACAAATGGATTGTATATTTTCTAAACCGGAACAATTTGTTTTCGTGGGCATTGTTTATACGTCATATTTTTAAAACCGTGTTCGTCAATATAATATTATATACCTGCAAAGAGACACGGTCATTTTTGGCCGCTGCAGGACATTGTGTGCTAGACCTGTAATATTACCGTCAAAGTAACCTTACGGTGACGGTTAGGTAATAATAATTATTCGAAAAAAATCTTATACTTCAACCTCACAATATTATTCTGTTATTAAAATATTATTATTATTATTATTATTATTATTATTATTATTATTATTATCATTATTATCATCATCATCATCATCATCATCATCATAATCATCAATTCGACGAGATGTCGGACTGTATAATACGAAATAAACATTTTATATTTATATATAATTTTGTTGTTATAAGCGAATACTATTCGTAGGTATATTATTTCGTTTTTAAAATCCATATCAATTCACCCGTAAAGGCCGTAAAGTAAACATATCAAAAATCAAATAATAAATTATTATTATGCTATAGTTCACCATTGTATACGTCCTATATTATAATATTACTATTGTCGTTTTTTTCAGATTGAATTTAGATTAATTATAATTTTGTTCCATAGAAACGCGCATATTGGAAAACTATGGCAGAGAATAAAGTGATAAAATATCTCTATAATTTATTTTCTCGGTAGTGTAGAGGCATTATAAGTAATTATACGAACTTAAAATGTTTTACTTAGCAGAAATCCCGTTTACAAATGAAATTAGTTAGTTATTGAATGTAAAATAGTTTTGCTATTTCATTAATTAAATATAATATCTTAGAACTATTAAATTATAAGTATATTATGTATTTACATATAAACTACTTAAGTCGACGATATTATATATTATTCATTAAAACATTTAAATATCCAATTATTTTCTATGAATTGCCTAATATTATAATTTAGCGTATCACTGGAATATCAAAATTATTAATCAGTAGAATTTAATTATTAAATGTAAATGAATGACTATACGTAGTTCAAAAGATAATTTATAATTTTCAAAGTAAAAGAGATCGAATTTCAAACATATTTAATATAATAATAGTATAGCCAATTTTCAATAAGTAATATTTTTTTTTCAATAGATATAATAATATCATTATTACATTAATACACTGATTTATTAAATGACGTAATTCACGTTGAATTTTTATATTTGTTCAAATAAATTGTGTTGTAAAATATTAATATTGAAAATAATATTATAATCTGAGTAATCTGATTATTAATAACAACAATTAATTACGTACAAGGGTGTATCCGGAAATTAATTTTGGCCTTTAAATTTTTAAATTTATAATATCCATTGGCATAAAAAGGGATGGCTTGGGGGGACTTAGAACTCCAAAATACATCCAAGTCCACCCAAATAATATTGTGTTTTTAATTTTTATTTAAAAATAAAATTATGAAGAAGACAAAAATAAAGTAATTTCATCAAAATAATTAATCAAAAAATCAAGGGAAGGGATACTGGTATGGAAGGGATACAGATGTAGTGTGGATAGAATTTAATTTTGATTACAATTTGAATGCAATGATAAATCATTACATTCGAAAAACGATTCTGAGCGAAGTTCATCAGATAATGTATATGTATAATTTTACTTAAATTTCAACTATAAACACCTATAAAAAAAATTGAGTCTTAAGATTATTATTGATTCTAATATTTTGGAATTTCGTTAAGATATATAGGTATATCAGTATGTTTTAGTAAAATTTTCAATAATTATCCAAATTTTTTAGCTTTTTTATTAATTTTTATTGTAAAAGTATTGAGAAATAATAAAAAAAAATAATAATAATAAAAAATATTATTATTTAATAATATTATTTTTGGAAAAATGTACCTAGTAACTAATATTGTACGTATACTTGCATTTATTATGAATTAATGTTTAAAAAATTTAACGAATTAATTACTCTAGTTATTAATTTATTATTATAAATACCTACTGATAAAGCCATTTATGATTATTTTATTTTATTTCATTATATAACGACTAAACAGGCAATATTACAATTATAATTTAAATAGTAGATATTATAAACATTGTGAAGAATACATGTTCAGATTTGTACAGAGATAATTAAAATAGAGAAATTATAATTTAAAAAAAATGTGGTCCTGACTATGCTTGTTAAGTTTTCTCAACATTCTATGTATTGGATGATTTTGCCCATATGCGGTTTTATGTGGGGAATTAGGAAAAGGTTGTGGTTTCTTATGTTATGGTAGGGAACTTGGAAGGAAATTGAGGATAATATCTCAGGTGAGTCAAGGGATCCATTAAGAAGGGATATTATGAAAGAGTGGTCAGCTCCTATTCGGCGGGAAGTTAAGGATGAAAGTCGAAGGGTGGAGCGAATAAGAGAATAGTCGTGTAGAGGACGATTAATTTTTAAAAGAAAAGCGGCATAGGGCAAAAATCTATTTTGTACTCGTTCAATTCGGTTCACATCACAAAATTGGTAGGGATGCCAAACAACCGCCCCATACTCCAAAATTGAACGAACAAGAGACATATAGAGGACACGAAGTCATGGGATGGATGAAAAGTTTTTTGTGTTACGCTTAATGAATCCTAGTACTTTGAAGGCCCTACCAATCATGTAATTTATATGGAATTCGAATGAAAGAGTAGGAGAAAAATAGATACCTAGATCTTTAATGAGGAAGACGCGGTTAACTTGGAAACTATAGATTGAATAGGACTGTGAAATAGGGGACTGATTACGTGAAAAAGCAGTATACTAACATGCCACTTAACATCATATTAAAAAAATATTAGAAATATCCCAATGCTCAATTTTTTTTATGGGTGTTTAAAATTGAAATTTCAGTAAAATTAATATTTAATTTTTGTATGGATTTTTCTTATTTTTATGTATGAAAACATTTTTTCGATTAGAAATAATGCTTCAATGTTTACGAATAATATAGGTTTTCAGCAATAAATTGGATGTAGTTGGTACTTTATTTAGGTCATTTTTCAAATTTTTTAAAATTGACCTTGGGTAGAAAAAACGACGAAAAATGACGTAATAACGGCATTTTTCACGATAACTGAAATTCCTTGTGCACCCCATGATTATGCACCTGTTGCTTTCTACCTTGGTTTGGTGTCTCTTACTGAACGTAGACGTATATCGAGACTAAAATTTCTTGATGGATTATTACAAGGTAATATTGAAAATTACTTTCATTACTTTCATTATTGTGTTTTAGAGTTCCTCATCGTTCATCCCGTTCATTTTTACAATTTTATGAACCTATGTAAATAAACCTATGGGACGAATAATGATGAATGCCAATGTGGTAATGTGGAACCTATGTCTCTAATTCTATATATATATATATATACGGTAAAATCAATAATAAAATAAATTATTGTCAATTAAATAAATACAAAATAAATTATTGTCAATTAAATAAATATAAAATAAATTTAAATATATATATACCTATCTAACTACTCGATAGTTTTGAACTATCTATTTATTCGATTGTTTTTAAAACCTATCGAGAAGTTCGATACTATCGAAAAGTTCAATACTATCGAAAAGTTCGATACTATCGAATCATTCGATACTATTGAAAAAAATTCGATATTATCAATTTTCAGTTTATTGTTATTCGGAATACCAACAGTCCACCACACTACCACAGACACGGTACTTTTTCTTTGGGCGCGCAGACACTGTGTAGTGTGTATACCACTGCGCTGGTCATTTCATTGGTCGCTATCACTATCACCCACTGACTTTGACCTGCCTCACGCGCGTTCGTCCAAGAACATTATTATATTCTTTTTTTTTATTTCGTCTTTCGTCCCATTCGCTTCGTTTAACTTGTAAGTACGTTAGATTCATTCCAGTTTCCAGTAGTCCACTTGTTTTTATATTGTTTTTACAAAATCTCTCATTTTTCGCTTTGATAATTTATTATTTATCCAATAACATTCGCTCAATTAATAGGTCTAAAATTCTAAATAATGTCGCTAAAAAAAAACTCTTCTTTAGTTTGGAACTATTTTAGAAAAGATCCTAACAGTTTTCACACAGCAATATGTACAATATGTAAAAATACATATAGGTAATAGATCCAATGGTACTACACATATGTTAGATCATTTAAAAAGAAAACATTATTCGGTTTTATATCGTCAAGAAAACCAATTGGTCGATGAAGAGGAAACCAGTTTACCAGGTAATATTTATAATTATAAAAAAATAGTAAAAATACTATATAAAATGATTCTATTGTGAATATTAATATTAATATGACATTAATTTTAAACAGGAACATCAGGGGAACCACCAGAGGGAAATGTAATTGAACCACCAATTTAAAAACCTAAACAACTTTTGCTATCAAACAGGTTAATTTGAGTTCTGTACTTATTTATAATATTTAATTATTACATTTCTGTATCAGTTTTATACACAGTACTTAAAACTGTAAAATATATTTTGTTTAACTTTCTTTTTTATTTATAGGTTTAATCCAACTGGTTTGGAAAGCAGTCTCTGGAAGACAGTTGCTAAAAGGATATTAGTATCATCCTTCACTAATTATAATTTTATTTATTATTTTAAAATAAAAGTTATTGATTATTTTTTTAATTATCAGAAATAATCATTAAAGTGAATGCCTCTGGAAGGCCACATGCCATTAAAAGGGTAGTAGTAAAGATAGTAGGTATATATTTGATAAAAATATTCAATTTGTTTTTAGATTTGTTACACCATCACAACAACAAATAGAAAAATTTCATGTAGCTATTGTTAAAATGATTGCTGAAGATCTTCAGCCTCTTTCAATAGTTGAAAACTCAGGATTTCGCCATATGATTGAGCTCTAAGATTCTAGGTAATAATTATGATATATGATTACAAAAAATTATAAAAAATACCATTACACAGTAATGAAAATATATGGATATTGTTCTAATTTTTTAATATGTACTTATTCTAAATCTTTCAGATATGAAATACCCAGCAGGAAATTACTAAGTAAAACTATCATATCTTGGATGTTTTTAAATGTAAAAAATAAAGTCCAAATGTTGTTAGATGAAGCAAAGCATGTAGCAATTACTACTGATATTTGGACGTCTATGAATACAGACTCCTTTATTACTATGACTGCCCACTTTTTCAACAAAAATCAAATTAATTTAAATACAGTAGTTTTGTGTACAAAAAAAATAGAATCTAACCATATTGGTATGCATTTGTCTGAGGTTATGACACAAGAATTAAATGATTGGAACATTTTTAATAATGTAATTGCAATTGTGACTGATGGCGGTGCTAATATTAAATTAGCTGATAGGTTAATGAAAATTTTACATGTACCATGTGTAGCTCATAAATTGAATTTAATAGTACAACAGGGACTTCAAGTGCAAGTGTTAGAAGATAGTGTAGATGGAGAACAGGATGGAGACGTGTTGAAAATAATTTTAAAGAAATGTAGAAGTATTGTAGGATTTTTTAAGCGAAGTGAAGCAGGGAATAGAATGTTGCTTGATAAACAGAAACAGCTGGGAATTAAACAAGTATTAAAATTAAAACAAGATGTGTGTACTCGTTGGAATAGCACATTATGTATGTTGGAGAGATTGGTAAAAATTAGAGAACCATTAATAATTGCAATTATTTCTTTGAATGAAACTCCAGAAAATCTTTGCCCTAATGAATGGATTATAGTTAAAGATATAATAACATTATTAAAGCCATTTAATAATTTAACAGTAGAACTCTCTGCAGAGAAATTTTCGACTATTGCTAAAGTAATACCATTAATACGAGGTAATTTTTTCAGTATCATGTACTTTATCAATAACATATAAAATACACATATCGTATTAATAATTAAATTATATATTACAATTTGTATAGGTTTACAAGTTTCTTTAAATTCAAATAGTCCAAAAAGTAATGTTGGAAGAATATTAAAACAATATTTGTTGGACAATATTTCAAAACGTTTTGATGGAATTGAAAAGCAAACCAGTACTCCATATTATTCTAGAGCAACACTTCTGGATCCCAGATTTAAAAAAAGTTGCGTTTGGAATTGTGGAAAATGCTAATGAAACTGAAAAGTACATTGTTGCCGAAATAGCTGATTCTCTGCGTACTTTAGATAATGGTAAATGTACAGTATTTTTTTAAACAATTATAATTATTAAATTTCAAATAAAGTCTGATAAATTTAATAACAATGCACACAATTTTTAGTTTAAAGTATTTCCAAGAAATATTCAATTTTATTTTCAGTGCAAGCCAATGTTGTAAGTGAAAAAACAATAGAAGAAAAACCAGATGACGTATGGAATTTTTTAAAATCAAGGGTTTCAAACATACAGTCCCAAAATACAGCCACGAGTAGTGCTAATACTTTGATAAGACAATATTTAAATATGCCTCATCAAGAACTTAAATGTAATGTTCTTGAATATTGGAACCAAAATAAAAATTTAAAAATAACCTTTTGAGCGGATTTTCTCAAAGGCTGGTCAGATTATGAGTGCACGGCGCGATTATTGCCTGAAAATTTAAATATGTTGGTCTTTTTAAATAAAAATATGTAATTAACTTGAATACACGAGTGTTTTTTTATTTTTTTTTAATAATTACTAATAACTTGCTTACGATTTATTTAGTACTTTCAAATAAATGTCCAGGGATATTGATAAACAAAATAGAGAAACGATTCTCAATAAATGTAAACAAATAAAAGTAATAATGTAGATTTTTATAGACTTAAATATTGATTATAATTTAATTTTTATTGAAGTCTATATAGCACTTCCGCTGAAATGATAAAAACAATTGAAGTATCGACTAACGGCTTCCTCTACAATTCTAAAACCTTATAATTTATAACCATGGCTGTAGATAATCGTGGGTATAACTATGTGGTATTATTTAAAGGTTAAAACTACTCTGTAGGCACCATCGAGTGAACATTATCGGTAAATATTGAATAGTACTATTTATTCATTCGAAAAAACACTAGATAGTTTTTAAACTAGTCGGTAGTGCCCATCGAATGAAAACTATCGAAGAATATATTCGATAGTCAAAACTAGTTGGTAGTGCCCATCACTAACGTATACTGTATTTTCATTTTTATTTAAATCATTCTTGTTTATGATTGTTAATGTTTATGATAATGGGATTCTGTGATAAGAAAATTGCTTCCAAGGTGTTACACTCCAAAATGTAATTATTTTGTACAGTTGGTGACAATGTTGAATGTAATTATTTTGTACAGTTGGTAACAATGTGGCTCCCAATGCGCGTCTCTGGACGCTCGGCATCCTTACGCTGACATTTTATTTTCAATTGATAGTGATATAGATTATAGTCTCTAAAATAAATTATTAATTAAAAATTATAAATTTGCAATAACCTGTTATATAGTTTTTATTATAGTTCGAAAATAAAGATTACTAGTGCAGCAATTTGAACAGAACATTAAATATGAACAATCGAGCTCACAGAATGACTACTACTTCACAAAATCATATGACCAATACTGAAAATGAAATTCAAAATTTTAATATTACTATAGATGATGTATTAGAAGAATTATCTGAAAATGAAAACTTTACTAATATACGTCATTTAACTGATTTAACTGATTTGCATTTGCAAATGATGCACATGGGTATTATTCAACGTTTAAAGGCAAAAAGAGTGCGTAAACTAATGTTGGAACGTCGCAAAAGTGATGGTATAAATTAAAAATTACTATTAAAAATAACATTTTTATCTTTTTTTTTTTATAAATTCATTTTAATAATTTCTAGGTACAATCAAAAAGTATACAAATTGCATAATTTGCTATGAAGAACATGTTGGGAACGCTATGTTAAAACCATGCCAGCATGAAGATATGTGTGTTACCTGTCTGGGGAAATTAGCATCACTGACATGTCCACTTTGTAGATCAATTATAAATGAAATCATTACGCATTAATCTTATACATTCCCTTTTTAAATAATTTTACATTTTATTTCATAATTTATATTTTACAACCATATGATAATTTTTGTACATTAAGCATTAATCATTAATCATTATTAATCATATTATAATATTAAGAGATATAGTATGTAAATGGTAGATTTAGTATTACAAAATTTTGTATAAGTAATAAAACATACTACTATATATAAATAATTATAAAGTAATATGTAAAATATTGTAATACTAAATCTACCATTTACATACTAGATCTCTTAATATTATAATATGATTAATAATGATTAATGATTAATGCTTAATGTTCAAAATTTACCATATGGTTGCAAAATATAAATTATGAAATAAAATGTAAAATTATTTAAAAAGGGAATGTATAGAATTAATACGTAATGATTTATACGTTATGATATATTATTACTAATAAAACATACTACTAATATCTAAACGATATTTTCTGGTTATTTAAATATGTATTCCAATGTAGAAAATAATATAATTTTGTACATAATTTAAATGGTATCAAAATATTTAATGTTAGTTTTAAGACAATTTATTGTTAAAACGTATACTTGTATGTTCATATACCTATGTGAATGATAATAAAATGTATTAGAGTAAAATAAGTATTGAGTAGTTAATTATTTATTAGTTTTAAGCCTAAAATCTGAATGAATCATATTCTTAACTAATTAGAATTTTGAAGGTAGTGAAAAGGTATATAAAAGAATGGACCGCGCATAACACACCTAGCCAACGTATTTGCTTATAACCAACATATGTGCGAAAGAGAGAGCTAGTGTGGGAATACCAAAGAGGTTGTACAGCAATACCTCCTTGGATTTTTAATGATAAGCGATAAAGTATGATAAGTAGAGTCCGGATTTATATGTTTTAGCATATCATTACTGAGTATATGCAGTCATATGGGGGTAAGAAATGTGGACGATTCATTGAACATAGAGTTCACAGAAAAAAGTTTTTTTTGCATATTTGAGAATATTTCATCGATTAGGGAATATTTAGCATATTTAGCATATTTTGGCATATTTTGTAAATTTTGTAAAAAACATACTAATTTATCTTAATTTTAAAATTATTATAATTAATTTTTATATAAAGATATCTGAAAAAAGTCCTGTATAATAGCAATACTCTGGTAAATCGCTAGTATTTAGTTTACACCATAAAAACATGCAAAAATACATTGACGTCGGCGACTGTAACTACTAATGATTGCAACGATGCTAACTAACTTTAACTCTAAATATACCAAATACAACATTGTTTTAATATAATATATTGTTATTTTATATTCACTGTTACTTCAGTTTTTAACTCTTAATATATCAAAGGAATATTGTTTTTTTTTTATCTTTTAATAATATATATTGTTATTTTATATTTATACTGTTAATTTATGTTTTAATATATTATATTGATATTTTATCAAAATTTCAATTTAAGCTACAATGATGGTATAATCTCTTGATAATCAACATTATTTTTGCTAACTTTTCTAATTTTTATGAGAATATTGGAGAATATTTTAGAATAATGGAGAATATTTTGTAGGTTTTTAGAGAATATTTGCATCATATTTTGGGTGTTTCAAGAGAATATTTATCCGGACTAAAATGATAAGTAATCGTTTTGTCACGTTTTTTACGTTTGCGGTTTGCCTTTGGTGTATCGTGTATGCTCCTGTGTTTTTGAGACGATAATGTTGTTGTTTTATTGATCTGTCATTAAAATTTAAAAGTTTGAAATCATTTTAAAATGGTTCAATCTTTTATATGACTATGATCCTTACGCTGACATTTTATTTTAAATTGACAGTGATATAGACTAGTCTCTAAAATAAATTATTAATTAAAAATTATAAATTTGCAATAACCTGTTATATAGTTTTTATTATAGTTCGAAAATAAAGATTACTAGTGCAGCAATTTGAACAGAGCATTAAATATGAACAATCGAGTTCACAGAATGACTACTACGTCACAAAGTCTTACGACCAATACTGAAAATCAAATTGAAAATTTTAATATTACTATATATGATGTATTATAAGAATTATCTGAAAATGACAACTTTACTAATATAAATCAGAGTGATTTAACTGATTTGCATTTGCAAATGATTCACATGGGTATTATTCAACGTTTAAAGGCAAAAAGAGTGCGTAAACTAATGTTGGAACGTCGCAAAAGTGATGGTATAAATTAAAAATTACTATTAAAAACAACATTTTTATCTTTTTTTTTATATATAAATTCATTTTAATAATTTCTAGGTACAATCAAAGAATTTACGAATTGTATAATATGCTATGAAGAAGATGTTGGGAACGCTATGTTAAAGCCATGTAATCATGAAGATATGAGTGTTACCTGTATTGGTAAATTGGAATCACCGACATGTCCACTTTGTAGATCAATTATAAATGAAATCATTACATATTAATCTTATACATTCCCTTTTTAAATAATTATACATTTTATTTCATAATTTATATTTTGCAACTATATGGTAATTTTTGAACATTAAGCATTAATCATTAATCATTATTAATGATATTATAATATTAAGAGATATAGTATGTAAATCGTAGATTTAGTATTACAATATTTTACATATTACTTTATAATTATTTTTTTAAAAAAATAAACTTTTAATTAGATATATTTGTATATATAATATACATATTATTGAGATTATGGAAAACCATTATTTAAGTCTATTTGTATTATATATTGTAATATTTTATATGAATAATTAAAATTAGATTATCAATTATATGAATATATTATTATTATTCTTAGAAATATATACTTTTAATAGTTTTGTATAATTAATTTGCGTTAAGTATTCAAATAAGTATTTAAAAAAAAACTATTAACCAAATTCCACTGATTATAATAATTAATTAATTAAAATTGATTATTATGTCACCGAATAAATGATAAAATAAATATAAAATTCAAAATGATCCGATTAACTGCCACCCAATATTTTATGTAGAATATTGAATTTATAGAGGTTACATATATTGTTTTTTTGTTATTAATAAAACATCTACTAATATCTAAACAATATTTTCTGGTTATATAAGTATGTATTACAAAGTAGGAAATAATATAAATTTAAATAGCATCAGAATAATAAATGTGTTCTATAATTATACATTATTATTAATTACATAATACAATTTATCTTTAAATTATATATTATGTTCAATGTTCATATATATATACATATATATATATATATATATATATGAAAAGTATAAAAATATATTAGCGTAAAATAATTAGTAAATAATAATTAATAAGTTTTCATTCTATGGATCTTATTCATCTTATTCATCTTCATAGGCGAAACTAGATATTTTTATTAGGTCAGGCCAAACAAAATATATAAAAAAAAAATTTAAAAAAGATGAGCTGATACTCCTGCCGCATAGGATACAGGTGTGCGAACTGCGAATTATAGCGTTTAATTTTAATTAGAATTTGAATGCAATGATAAACCATTGCATTCGAAGAAACGATTCTGAGCGAAGTTCAGTCAGATTATAATTTTCGTTTGAACTAAAAATATCAACTTAAAACAGCTATAAAAAAAAAATTGAGATTAGGGATTTTTCCAATATTTTAGTATGATATTAAGTAATACGTAAGTATACTTCAGTAAAATTTTCAGACCTTAATACCAAAAATTGACAATTTTATCAAACATTATATACGTAAAAACGAGAATTTTACGAAATATTCAAAGTCCTATATTTTGTAGAAAAATTAACCAAACGGTTCCAAAATTTTACCACGTATATACATATAGTAGCTACGTGAACACCCAAAAAAAAGTCTGTATCTTAAAAATTGCCTGAGTTATCGTGAAATATAGAAATTGAATTCGTCAAAATTCATTTTTCGTGAAAAATGCCGGTTTTTCGTCATTTTTTCGAAGTTTTTCTACCGCTTAGGGTCAATTTTGAGAAATTCGAAAAATGACCTAAATAAAGTACCAACTAGATCCACTTTCCTACCGGAAAACTATGCTATTCGTGATAATCGGAGCAGTATTTCGGGTAGTATAAATGTCTTCAGAATAAAAAAAAAAAAAAAACCACACATCATTGTAAAACCAATACATTCTTCGCTTCGCTCAGAATCTAAAAATATAATATTAGGAATTTTAAGAAAATCACTTAAATATATGCCCAAATAATTATTAAAATATATAATATACATTATAAAAATTTTCAGTCAGTATTAGGTCAGGCCATGGCCTGACCCGTAGTTTCGCCTATGTTCATCTTATTCGCTTCGCTCAGAATCTAAAATATTCGTATGGATTCTAAGATTTTCGGTTAAACTAAAAATATCAATTTTAAACAGTACAAAATTAGTACAAAATCGATTATCCCGATGAATAAAAACGAATACCTGTGTATATATTTTTATTTGCAACCTCTATAATCCGACATTCCGACGTCACGAAACATCCGGGTTCTAATAATTATTAATTCCTTGTAATTTTATCTTTTCACGTTGCTAGTGCCGTAGAACAATCAATCAATTTACTCGAAACTGCGATCTATATTATTTCTACCTTGTACCTTGTATTTGACCACACAGGAGTAGAGCGGAGAAGAAAAATTACGCCATGCAGGAAAATAAATATTTCATTTCTCAGTTCACTTTTTGACTTTTCCCATCGCAAAACGTGAATAATAAATTATTAAAATAATATTAACATAGTGTTTTGTATATATTTATCGCAAAGAACGAATTAAAAACAAAAAAACAAAAAAAAAACAAAAATAGGGAAGAATGTAAATTTCACTGTTACATTCTTTTATGTATAAATATTACGTAACGATTGTGTTAGGTTAAAAATCATTACTTATCTTCATGTTAATAAATTAAACGTACCGCGAGCAATAAAATAATTCACGATCCGATCCGTTCAGGTATGTTTGTCGATTACTCAATGTGCTTTGTAATGTGAGCAATTAACAAAAATTATGTAGCGAATGGTCGGTGTATATTATATGCGTAATTAATTATCTGGTCGTTTTAATTCTAATCATTTATCCGGACGTTCCCGTGATTTATTTGTTAATTTTATTTCTAATATCAATCGCAGATTTAGAAATTAAAATCAAAACGAATAGTAAAATAAAGCGTAATATTATAAAGCACAAATTGTGTTTTCGGAAAAAAACTTAACTGTTACCTTAACTGTTATATAAAATTATATAATAATTAGGTAGAAATATGTAAAAAATCCGACCGAAAACTGTTGAAAATGATTATATAACGTTGTATTATGACTAATAATTGAATGCAACGATACGAGTAAATCACATTACATATACATTGGAAAAAAAGATTCTGAGCGAATTTCATTCAGATATAAATTAGGAGTCTGATAGCGATAGGCGTTAAGAACTATATGTAAGGACTAACGAACGAGTCGGTATAATAACAGACGAGTAAATAAGTCGACCAATAATAAACCTTCAAAGTTCAAACCAGAAATTGTTAATTTTTTATTAAATTATGGAGAAAAATGAAATATTAGGAAAAAATTTCAAAGTTCGATATTTATACGAATAATTCGTGTAACGCTTCCTAAATTTTATCACGTATTTAATACGTGATATTATATTGATTTAACACGAATTTTTCCTAAAATTACTTCCACTCGTGACTTATCATAATTTATTATCACTACGATTTATATTAAATGTTATATAAAATAAAAAATAAATAGGTAATGTGAATAATGATTTTATATTATTTTTTCATCTAGAATATTGTTTGATTTGAATTTACTTTTATTTTTCTTTCCGCACCACCATTTGTTATTTATTGTTAAAACAATATATTACATCATAATAATATATTATCATTAAAAATAAAATTATAAATAATGACTTATGTAATATTTTTCGTTACGATGGAAATAATAAAATATATTGTTTTTACGTTACGTATAAGGTGCAGTATAACTTTATCGTATATAATATTACAAATTATTGAAATATGATCGTCAACATAAATGTGACATAAACAGTATTCCTATTTGAAATAAAAATAAAAACACAATAATAATAATAATAATAATAATAATAATAATAATAATAATAATAATAATAATAATAATAATAATAATAATGATAATAGTAATATACACTTTGCAAATAACTAAATTCCATAATATAACGAATAACGATTAAATTTCGAACGACATTGTAGTTTTTCCAATATGTTTTTATGCCGAATCGAGTATAATAAAACTTGGGAAGATATCGAAATCGTTTTAAGATATTCAAAAAAAAAAAAAAAGAAAAAAAGAAAAGAAATAATTCGGTGTATTGTAGTTGTTTATCTCGAAGAAGTTTAAAAACGTTCTCAAATACGAAATCCTGGATAAGGTTCTGAAAAATAACCGCTTTTGTCTATACACACATTTGACGTGTGATCTTTGAAACGTGAATATTTCGAAGGGAGAAAAATATCACCGTCAGTCACAAAAATTAAACGCTATATTATTATAAAATTACCCTACAGAGATTGGATAGTAAGTGTCCCAAATCTATTTATTCATTGTAATATTTTCGCGAAACATTAAGATTTTTATAAATATTAGGTTTTAAAAAAAATGAAAAAAAATGTACATAATTTGATATATATTTAAAATAATAGAAATAGAGTATTAATTTATTAGGTTATATATTTATATGATAATTTTGATAGATTAATTTTTTAAGAATTTTTTTCAGATAAATAAATAAAAAAAAAATTCCTAAAAATCATCGTGTTAGAAATTAATAAAAGAAAACTGTATACTTACAATATATATATATATATATATATATATATAATATATCTATATTTATTCTGATTGCACACTACGTAAGAAGTAAGAGTTATTTTTCTTGATGATTAATTAAAAAAAAGTAATAATGACGACATTCGTACTCGTACAGATAATATATGTCATTAATTATAGAAAAATTACGTCTTAATTATTCTATCGGAGATCTAGGACATTCCTAGCAAGAGTTTTACTTCCCAAGAGAGAATATATAATAAATTCGATTACTCTGCAAGACCGTTATTATGATAATACATATAATATATTATGTATAAATATTTGATAATCGGAAGTCTGGACGATGCGCGCTACCAAGTAATTTAACGATATATATACGAAAACTCGTAAAAAAACAACACATTTTTTTATTTATTATTATCATTATAACGAAAACCGGTCGTCGCCTAGTCAAAATATTTGCACGTGGGTGTTCGAAAAAATATGAACGTTTTCGTCGTTTATACGGTGGCCGTAAAGACCAAGACGGATTCGATAACATGTTATAATACACTTATGTTTTTAATAATATTATTAAAATCTCTCTTGTTATTATTATTATTATTATTATTATTATTATTATTTTTGTGTTTCGTATAAATATTATTATTTAATAATACTTTAACGCGTTTCGCCGCGGGCACCGCCGCCGCCGTCGTGCGGCACATTTCACGCGCGCAACGTCGTCGCCGTCTTGGTCGTCTTGGACGTCTCTATTAGCGGTCATCACAAGCTCGCGCGTATAATACACATAACAACATTTCGGTGGGCGTTCTCTCACCTTTCACACGATTCATTATGCATATCATTATCGTCGTTCGACACATTTCGTTTAGGTTATACTTATAATACGTTCCGAGGCGTGTAATAATAAATACGAGTATTATATAAATATATTATAATATATAACCCGTTGAACGTTTAATATGGTCGGAGTATTTAGTCAAATTACGTGCCTCAAAATTAAATAAATATCCCAATTCATTATTTAGATAACGACTTATCAACGTAATAATAATTTGTATTGTACCGATTTCAAAAACATAAATCGAAAACAAAATCGGTTTGTTCATAATATATTAATTATTATCGTTATAAAATGGTAAAATTACGATTTTTGCTCCACATTCTCTTCGCCGAACGTCTTCGATATGTATTCGATCGAAATTCGAAACACATATTATAATATTTAAACTGTTTAAATATACGATACTATTATATTAATGTATCGTTTCTCGTGGCGTTTTGAAATGTGAACATCGCGTCGAAATGTACGAATTTTATAATGTGTAATATGCGTATAACCATATACATAAATTACACGTTTTGTTTATTATAAATTATAATGAATACGAGTATTTACCGCGTAAAAGTTTAGTTTATCCCGAAATCATTTTTACGCTAATATATAATAATACCCGGTATTTTTTCTCATAACACGTTTTTGTACTCACAAAATAATTGAGGTTAATTATCGATATACGGTCCATGCGCGCGAATCATCACGCGAAGGGGAGTTTTGACGAAAACACGGATTATGATTGTAATCTTTTCGTAAAACTCTTAACTGGTCGTAAAATGTTAGCAAAAAAAAAAAAAAAAAAAAAAAAAATATTAACCACGTCTAACACTAACTAACATCTATATTATTATGTTATATTTATATTTTTCCTTGATGAAATTAAAAACGTTTTCATTAATATTCGTCTTGTTTTTTGTTTTTTGTTTTTTTTTTTTAATATTGTTCTAAATTACATCGCATAATATATCAATATTTTATTAATGTATACTTTTTTCACTTTATTTTGTAAATACACGCATATAATAATATAATATTATGTAAAAATGTAAAAACCCTTTTACGGGTATAGAAATAATGATGGGATCACTTCACGCGTGCGGCAGGTTTTCGGCAGATCATTTTGTTCATAGTATTGCTATATAATATTATACTTCATAAAATACGCTGACTTGAAAATTTAATATAAGTTTTGTACGAGTTTTAGAGCGACACGTGTACGATATATTTTGAATATTATCCGTGTATAGGCACAGTTACAATTTACATTTCGTCGGGAATTATATTTTTATTTTATTTTTTTCGAAAACGATGATTTATCATTGCCTTCAAATCTTAGTAATAATAATAATACGACTGCAGTACATAATATAATATTCTTTCACTACCGCTATCTGATCGGACGGACAATCCTCTCCGGAGGGCCGTAGGTACGAACGAATTAGTATCCAAACAGTCGGATTTTTTTTTTTTTTTTTTTTTTTTTCATTGCAAATAACGTAATATCCGGCAAGACGATACTATTCGTCTTAAATAATATTATCCTTGATTCGTAATCACAAAGCAAATCGGAATAATTTATGCCTAATACTATTAAAATGCCTATAAAATAAAATATGTCTACGATGATTGTGAAACAAATATTTTATTGCCGTTTGTGTGATACAATCGAGAAAAATGGAAAACAAGACGACAAAAGTCGTTAACGTTTAATGAAGAATAATAATGACTAAATTTATATTTTCAAATCTCAACCGTTTATATTATTATTATTATGTAATATTTTTTGGTATTAATATGTTTCAATAACTCAAACAACTACGATATAATAATATAACATTGTTGCCAAAATGCGTCTAAATTCACTTTTGATAAATAGCCATAAAATTACTCAACATTGCCTGGAAACTTAGAATAAGTGTTCATTAATCTCGTTTATTTGCTATACTTATTTATGGGGAAATGTGAATTTTCTCTTCAAAATGATTTATTTTAACAAAACACCTATTTCCAAAAAATTAATTAAAATTCCTGCACCATTTGCCTGTTAATTATTAACTGACTGCTTGCATTTTAGGTGTCCTTCTTTTTCTAAATTACATTCCCATGTCAAAAATGACACTAGACGAATTTAGTCAAAGTAATTTTACTTCGAACACTACACGTTTTGGAGAGAAAAACTACATTTTTTGTTTTCATTATTTCAAACATTTTATAATATATTATAGTAATAATAATTAATAATAAATAATGTAGATTGGGTATTACTGTTAAACCGTAAATATTACTATCATACATTATTTTGTATACATAACTACTATAGTAATGTCAATATGGGTTCAATATAATAATAATACTTAACTGTATGTTTATAAAATAATGTATTCAAATTCAAATTGTCAATCGAAATTAAAATTATATCTCCTAACCTATTTTTAAAGTTTCTAATAAACATTTATATAATTATTTGTTTAATAGACATGTATAATATTATTATTTTTATAATTTAATTATAATATATTGTTGAAAAAAAAAATCTGTAAGTATTCAAAATAGAGAAAATTTTATAATCAGAAAACAATTTAGTTTTATACAATCTAAAATTATTTGGTTGTTCAAAATTTGTAAATGCCCTTCTTGGGGGGGTTTCAGGAATTAACTTTTGAAAATAAAATGGGATCCCCTATTTTTTATAAGCACATTCGTCGTATAAATTCATTTTTAAAAAAATTTTGTCTGTTAATCAAAACTGTTATTGTGGGAGTAATTTGAAATTTTTAAAATTGTAGTTTTGTGTAATATTTGAACGCGCACAACAAATAATAGCGCCCGTGAATAAGATGTACCTACTACAATCGCACATAGCACATTTTTGTATAATTATACTATTAAACTCCTAAACAATTTATCAAAACTTCAAAACAGTTTCACGTTAAGAGTTTCGAACTTTAAGAATTTGTTTTTACCACCAAAATTTTTTTAAATAATAAATTTATACGACTAATGTATAAAAAATTGTGATTCCCATTCAAATTTCAAAAGTTGATCCCCTGAAAACCCGTTACAATTTACAAATTTACAAATTTTGAACACCCAAATAATTTTAGATTATATAAAATTAAATTGTTTTCTCATTATACAATTTTTTCTATTTCGAATATTTACTGAACAAACTGATGTAACATAAAATTTTGATCATCATGACGTATATTGTATACACTTGAAATCAATAGCGTTATACAATTAGACTTCCCAACATTAATATTAATAGTTCAAAAGTCAGAATATATCATCAAATATATTATTATTATTATTAAAATATATAAATAAATAAATGAAAAAATATATATATATAATTATATTAATTGTTAAAAAATAAAAATAAATTAATGATAATAATGAAGTTTATACCAATTAAAAACTTTTTATTTATATCTTATTTAAAGTTTGTTTATTTTGTATGTTTATATATTATTATTATAATTATATATTCAATTTTATCATCAGAATGATAATACGAGTATATGAAATTAATGGAAACCCGTTTTGAACTTTCAATAAACTACAATAATAATTATTTGAAATATAAAAAAACAAATACATTTTTCGCTTCGATTTCAATCAAAATCTAAAAATGGATAATAAAATATATTAGATCTTAAAGTCTGTAGACGATAACATATATAACAACTTACAATTCGCTCTTTTCATATTAAATTAAAATGTATAACTCAAAAATTTTGTCTGTTATAGACACGATTGATACGCGACTTTAAATATCATATTTATCAATAATTATGGTGATTCGACTATATTCTTATACATTGTGTCATTGTGTATAGCGTATACCTATTATTATATCTAGATTCTAGAATCAAATCTAGAACAAGGCTGTTATTATTATTATTAATATTTAATTTGATGCAAAATATACGGGAATTGTACCTTGTTCGATGATCGCGTGAATATTCAATAACAACACTCGAGTGCATCGGCTGAAACGTATTAATATTTTTTTACTATCTATATGTCATCAGCATGTTGATTCGTCGATTATTATTAAATTTGTCATAATATTTTCAATTTTGTTAATATAACCAAAAAAAACAAAAATAGATTTAATAATAATATAGATAATACAAACATTGTTATGTATAAAGTATTTATTTACGTTAATACTTAAAAAATTGATATTAAACATAACCATAAATTTAATTTGAATGATTAAATAGTGCATGTTAAAAAATCATTCCCATCCCCCCACCCATGACAAAATCATTTGACCGCCACCGATGCCATTATAATAATAACATTTTATTATATTATTATTTAACAATCTTATTATAGTTTTTATCGATTACCATAATATGTATATTAAAATTTATTATATGTTCTCTAACACGCAATCCGAGTAACGTCGTAGCAATAATTATAATTTTATGAGAAATTATGAAATATTTAATTCAATAAATCGTTTTAACGATTAAAAGTCAATAGTTATAAATTTAGTATAGTATATTTATTATTTATTAATAGTTATTGAAATATAAATAATAAAATCGGATCAATCGCTTTACGCCATACGATATAAAACAGAGTTCATCGGTATACGTATAAAAATAATTTAAATTAGAATATAATAATTACATAATATAAATTAAATGTTAAAAACACGGTTCAACATTATATTTTATTTTATCGTATACGTTCAAACCGAGTCGGTGAAAAATATTGTATAGTGTAAAATGCATTAGTACCTAAATAGATAAATTAAATTCGTTTGAAAATACGTCATGTAATACATTCCCCTCATTTGTCTGCAGATCAAAGTTAATAATCATTATTGCACTAACAATAATTCACATTAATAATATAATTACACGATACATCGCGTAGGCGATTCGCAAACTGTGAGTTATTAGTTTGTATTTACATAATACGCGGTTTTAATATAGTGAGTACTTAAATAATTTTAAATTGTGAAAAATATGTTAATATTTCAAATTCTGCGTTTTTATAAATAGGCAAAAAAAAAATACTAATAATAGTAATAGACGTTTTGTCTCGTACAGAACCCAGAAACCTTTTGTATAACGTTGTCGTATTATATATTTTTTATTTTTTTAGAACGCGTTTTAATATACCTACGTAAAAGTAACAATATATTACGAGTATATATTGTAAATTATAGCAATCGAGACGTAGAGTCGAATTTGATTAAAAACAAACTTACGTCGGTCGGAAAATACGACGATCGTTTTATATATATATTTTATAAGAGAGTATTATGGTACGAAAAAATAAAACGTAATAATAATAATAAACGAAATAGTTTTTCGATGACAGTTTTATGGAAATTGATATGCCCCGTAGATAATATTATAATTACATAGAACGATATTGTTGTTGTATAGACTTGAACTCGACGCGTTCGATGCGCCGAAGACAAAAATTATTGTTATGATTTATCCGTGCGCCGGAGGGTACCAATAATACGTCCAGTGAACGAGCGGGTACCATTGTAACAATATAACATTACAATATGATAATAATAATTAAATTTCGGAACAATAATTACATAGGTGTATTGTACTTTACCGATAGTGATACGTCCGCAACAACCGATTATCATAAACAAATAAATCCCACTCGCGGATCAATTATAAGTCGTATACGTTTAAATATTGTTTTACGTTTTTTACTATATCGCCGCACAAAACTCGTTTTATACAATTATATTATAATCAATAAAATATTAAAAAACGCAACTTTAGTTTTTTTCAACGCTCGGCCCAAAAATTACGTTTAATATAATATAATGTATATCGATTTAGAATTTTTTTTTTAAAAAAATCATCCATATTCAAGTCGAAACTCGTACAATAATAATAATAATAATAATAATAATAATAATAATAATAATAATAA
>JAIUCT010000011.1:751298-777176 GCA_021307375.1 Tetraneura akinire
TAATAATAATAATAATAATAATAATAATAATAATAATAATAATAATATGTGATAATGTAATAATAATTATCGTGTCCTTATCGACTGCAGATATTACATTCCGCGTGATGTGATATTACGAGTATATTGGTTGTATAATATAGTGATGTGAGCAGAGAATATTCTTGAGAATATTCTCATAGACATTATTACAGAAGAGAATATTCTCGAAATTGTTAAGTTGATATTGCTATTTTATATAAATTGGGTCTGGATATCCTTGGACTATGGTAAATCATTAATGATTTAAATATGTAATAAATGTACTGGAAATTTTTTTTTATTATATATTTTTTTATTTTCTTGTATATTGTACAACGTATAAGCTATAATTAGACTGTGTGCAAAATCAATATTCATAAAAATAAAAAAATCGACAAATAACAAGTAGGTATATTGACATTATCAAGTTTAAACGGTAATAAAATAAACTATTAACGGAGTATGCTCTGAATAGACGTATTTGTGAGATCGGATATTCAAAAATATAATTTCAGAAAAAAATTGTTCAACATATACTATTAATAAATCGATTAAACCAGATAAAATATAAAATTACTTAAAATTCTCTATTAAGAGAATATTCTCGAGAATATTATCCAAAAAAATTATTTTGGTAATTTTACATCACTAGTTGTATATACTTACGAGAAAAATTAAAAAATAACATATTTTTGTAAATCTCGTAAGCACACAAAGTTGACGCACAAAATAATGATCCAATTTTATTAGCGCATTACTTGCATTACATATATTGGATTACATAATATTGTTCTTACTCGACGTCGGAATAATTATTATAACGAACCGAATTTACCATAATTAGTATAAAAAGATCAAAACGATAATATAATGTACAGACGGACTCGTTTAGGTTCCTAAAAAACAAGCTCTGGCAGTGATGACGTATAGATGCCCCTCGGCCGTTTTTCGGCCTCCCCTCGACAAAATTCAAAATACGCCATCTACAGTCCATAATATTCTATATACACACGAGTGTATAATAATGAAACGAGGTGTATGTCATGACGGTCTAATATAACGTAAAAATATAGAGGATATAATCGACGTCAAACGTTAAACCGACGTACGGACTTAACGCGGATACGCCGCGGTAATATTATTGTTATATTGCTCCTCGGTATATTGTTATAATATTCTATTCGAACCGACTACACACCGTAAACGGCGTTCATTATATTATACGAGTATACCTGCGCGTATTATTATAATTTAATATATATATATATATATATTATATTATAAAGTCGGGTCTCGTGTGATAAATTGAGAAGCCCGACGGAGCAGGGATAAGACAGTGCGTTTTCGGGCGTCGAAGAGATTTGCGATCGGGATTGAAAGGGCTCGAACGGAGGACAAAAAAAACTGAATAGCGGGCGAAAAAAATCTTCGTCTTCGCCTCGAGGCATGTACGAAAATGTCACACACACACACACACACACACATATATTATATAGTCATCGCGAGAATAGACAATGGTATCGTCTTCGCGTCGTCGAAGTTAACCGCGTATACGTATATAATATTATTATATAATATGCGAGTATATAGGTATATATAATATATATGTATTATAAAAAGACTGACGTCGCGGGGACGTTCGTGAGTGACGGAGGAACGAAGGGACTAGGAACGGCTAAGAAAGGGTTCGCGACGGGGTCGAGGACGGCGAGTGTTCTCTTGTTAATACGTGTCATCAATCTTGCTTTATTGGCATGGTGCGTGGGACGTGCGCCGATGAGCCGAGTTCGCGATCGTCCGCTATTATATATATAATATTATATTATTATTATTATTATTATTATTATTATATTATTTTTATTATTATTATTATTATTATTATTATTATTATTATTATTATTATTATATTATTATTATTATATTATTATATTATTATTATTATAGGTTATATATAATAATGTGCGATATTATTATTAAATTATATTATATACCTACGGTTTGTGCCGCCGCCACGGGCGACCGTCCCGTTGACAAATGTCCGCGACGTATTCTTGTTGCGGTATACTATATAATATTATATAGGTACACGTTTCTTCGGCCCGAAATATTATATATATTATTATACCGGTCATCGAACGTTCGGCCCCGTTCGCGATCCCTTCGACGCGTCCCGAATCGAGAAAATTATATTAAATGTGTGTGTGTGTGTATGTGTGTGCGTGCGTATGCGTGTGTGTGTCGGCCCATATAACGTGGGCGTACTGGAACGTGCCGCGGGGACAGTCCGAGGAAAGAACGGGAAGGAAAAGAGGAAAAAAATAAATGCCCAAAGCGCAAACGACGACTTTAATATAATAGTCAAACGCTATTAATCAAATTCGACCCGCGTGTATGAGATATATATACGTGCGGCTATTATTACTATATTATATTATATATACGGACGCGGCCGATCGATAATAATTAATATCGCGCGAAACGGACGTAGGCTTAAGGTCAACGTCGTACGACGGTCGTCTATATACAATAATAATATATACGTTATTATTATTATTATTTTTATAATTTTATTATTATTATTATTATATTATTATTATTATAATTTTATAATATACTGTTTATACAAAGAGATCTCTATCGGATGCTGTGCCCAAGACGGTCGACGACGAGGATACCGAACGGAGACAAAACCTGAGGAGAATCGGGATTTTAACTACCCGAAATTTTTCTCAAAACACGTGTGAGACGTATAAATGATATAAAACGACATTGAGACTCATAAAATAATATTATAATATCGTGGTGATTATTTGTGAGCCTCGTTTTTACAGTTCGCCGAGCATCGTGTTTCAATCAGTGTTACTGTGTTAGTAAAAAAAAAAAAAAAATTGTATAGTTTTAGTTTTAGACTACACCTAGTGGATTAGGGTACTTTTTTGTACCACCTTCTACCGAAATTAAGTTTTTGTTAATTCAATTATATTCGAGAAATAATATATAGTATATAATTAGATGTTGTAATTTGTCGTTTACGTATTACGTAACATTATAAGAAGACCTCTAATATAGTAATATTACAGAGTTTTTTCTTGATATTAAAACATGTTTTTCGATATTTAACGTTGCGTCTGTATTATAAATGTAATATACATTTAAAAACTATTAAAAATAATCTGTAATAAAAAAATTATGAATTTAAAAAATATACTAGTTGAATTTGTAATTATTAAGTAATCGATATTATATTTGAAACAATAAAAAAAAAAAACAATAAAACACTTCCATTGTATTACATAATAAATTGTAATTATTTATAAAACAACTTTTTCTTCTTTAAAGACAAAATAATCTATTGGTAATAAAATTTGATTATACACAATTTATTTGTAATTAAACAGTGTTAATCATTCGAATACGACGTACACTCGTAAAATAATATTTTTTAAACAGAATTGATAGATAACTGTATTCCTATGAATGATTTTGTTCTTTAAATATCACTTGTAGGTTAAAATATATTATATTCAATATAAATTCATTGTTATTTCATGACAAAATTTCATTAGAATAACGTAAAATATTCAATTAACACAAATATAATATCACACAATTCCATAGGTATAATTATTATTATTAGGTGGTTTATATATTAATCATAAATCAAACGTATAATATATTTTTAATTTATTAATAGGCTTTTGACAGTTGAAATTATTTTCAAAACACAATTCACTTCTCGGTTTGATATAATATTCAATTCATCTCTTGTACCCGTGCTATACTCTGTATAATACATTTAATCGAATTTAATGTATACCATGTATATTATATTGTGTTTTAACGTTAATTTGGTTTTATTTTACAAAATAATTTGTTAGAAAAATTTTCATTTTTCGTTTGTATTGAATTTTTATTTTAAATTCAAATAATTTTAATTTTAATATCTATTCCAAATTTCATATATATATTAATCTTCATTAAACTAATAATATGATTAGTCGTATAATTTTTAAATTTAAAAATTTTCAATTTGTTTTCTTTTATTTATTAAAAACTGTGAATTCCTACATTTTTATAGTTATATATTTTATATATTATATTATAAAAATAAGAAAATTAAATAAATTTCAATATAAATATTAAATATATATTAATATATTATTATTGAAACAAAACTTTGATCAATATTATTAATCCCAGAAATTACCGAAGTTTCTCAAATTTTTAATTTATAATTGCAGCAAAGAGCAAACTATAATAAAATTCATAAATACAATGTGTAAATAAAAAGCGAAACATAAATTGAAACACATATTACGTATGTATATTAATATACTCGTAAAATAGTAGTTACTTCCTCAATTTTCCTCTCCTATTTATATTAAAATTATGCGAAATATATTATTCGAAAATAAAATGTTTCTTTCGTTATTAAATAGGTAGGTACCTAATTATTTTGGTACAACATTCTGATTTAAAAATATGTCAATAATGTTATTATTTTTTTGATAAACGATATATTTATAGTAGAAACTAAAGAAAAAGATAATAATTAATTAGATATAAAATGAATTTTATTGGTTCGAGTCAATACATTGTTTTTTTACAATAATATACAAATTAGACTTGGAACAAACTTTTGTTTATAAAAATAATAAAGCAAGTAATAATATATACATATAGTATGTAATAATGTTACAAACTACAAAAGTATAATATCAAATATATTAGATACGTATTTGAAATATATACAACCAACTTCCAGGATTATTATATTTCAAAAGTTGTTTTCATTGTTGTTTTTGTTTTTATTATAAAAAGTTAAAAGTTAAAAGAGAAAACAAAAATAAATAAATAAATACAAATAAACAGTATTTTGGTATATTAATTTACATTTTTATTGACATCTTGAGATGATTGTAAAAATCAGACATCATCTTTATTTCCGAAACTTAATAAATAATAATTTAAAAATGAAAGCTATAGTTTAATTAAAATTGTTTTCTAAAAATAAATCTTCATTAATAAATTTATACGACATTGAATAATGTATTCTTAAAAATTTAATTAACAAATTATTTTTTATAGAAAACGTATAGTAGTTATTATGGTGAATGAACTCAAAATATTGACCGACTGAAAATAATCTCTTAGAAAGTTAATATCGGTTATAATAATGATGTTAATATAATATTTTACAAAATATAAATATTTATATTCAATAATAATATATAATTTTTAGGATTAGGAAATAACATCCTTAATATTATAATATTATAATATTATAATAATATTATGAATATTATTGCTATGAGAAATAGCAATCTTGTTCATTTGTATAACTATAGTAAATAATTTTAATTTATCGTTATTTAATTATTAAAAAATAATTTAAATTAATTTAACGTATTTTTTTCTAAAACGATAATTATTAGAATACAGTGATTTGTATTCTCTCTTTTACATTGGAACGGTTTAATTTGCATTAATTAAATAAAATATATATTTCTATATCATAATATTTTATATTGTATAGCTTATCTAATTTTATTTAAATAAATGGGTTGAATAATATTATTGGAATTGAATATGCAAATATGTATATGGTAATATTATAACATACCTACCAACCAAATACAATACTTATAATAAATACTATACAAACATAGTGTAATATTATTTGTAATATTTAAATAAATTAAAATGATATTCGTACATTTTGTATTTATATAACGGATATACGTATATATTATATAATTATTATTATTACTATAGGATTTACGACAATAATTCATTGTACATTTTATAATAGGTATATGTATATTATATTTAAATAAGAAATAGTTATTTATAAACGGTACAGATGACAGTACTTATTTGGGGTTATAAAAATATAATTTAGTTCCCTTGATGCCGATAATATATTTTAAAATTCGAAGAAGTCTCCGTGGGATTAGCATCGTATTTTCATTAAAAATATAATTTAATAGACGTTTTAATTCATATACACTCATTCAAAGGATAATAAATTATTTAATAGGCACTGCATAGAATATAATTAAGTTATTTCATTCTAGTTTATTTTAGACTGTTTATGGTAAGTTTGAATATCGTCAATAAATCTCGAGTAAAACAGCTTTTTTATTATTATACGAGTATTATTTGGAAAAATATAATAGTTTTAGCAGATATGAGTAATGAGTAATGTCTTTAAAATTCATTTTCATATATATATATATTTTTATATATATATATAATCTAGTTTAAAATTACGTTAAGGAAAGTATTTTTATTTATGTTTTTCTTAAAGTAATATTTGATAATGAATTTCATTAGAAATAAGATAGTCATTTCAGATAGTTAATTGAACAAGTAAGGTATTTATTTTTTAATTTAAAGATTTGTTGATAATTGGAGTTCCTACTGTATTATTTTGGTAGTATAAACGTAAATATTAATAATTAGAAATAACAATACAAAAAGCTATTGATTTGTATTATTTTAATTAAATACACTTTTTTTTTTAAATATAATATTTCTTTGAAATTTAATTTACAAAATGTATAACAATAGTCATAAAGCTAAATATCTTTTTTTAATTTATATACTAAAATTAACAAGTTAAACACAAATAAAATTTATGTAAATAAATATAATATTTTGAGGTTATTTTAAAATAATTCATATATAATAATAATAATTTTTTTAAATTAAATTGTTGATAAAATTATAAAATAAATTCATTGGTGTGTTATGGGTTATTTATTGGGTGTTATCAAAGGTGATTAGATTTTATGTTAAACGGATAGTGAAAATTACGTAAGTTTTTAATATCATTTCCCTCATATTGGTACCATGAAATGTTTATCATTGTATAATATAATATATTTTATGGTTTCATAATTAATTATAGATATAACATATTTTTTTATTGGATAGTCACACAATACCTACTTTATTAAAAATATACAAATGAAATCATAAATAATATTTTTATAATTTTCATTTAATTAAAATTATTATATTTTTCATATTTTTGTACTTTAAAAAAAAAACATTGTAATGTGATACTTAGTAATGTTTTGCTTTATTTTATGTACCTAAATCCTTGATTAAAATATAAGAATCCCATTATTATTTTAATATCTTATCAAAAAAAAAAAAAATTATTAATTTTTTTAACGAAATATATTAAAAATAATTTTTATTCAATTTTAATAAACACCACATGATAAATCTATTTTCAAGTTTTAATACAAGCAACAAGCGTATCATATTCTCTTTTTGAATAATAACCAACTTTCTTATTAACTATTTAATATTATGTAAATTAAATTGATGTAGGTACATATTTGATTTTTATTAAATTGATTATACTATAAAGTACCTACATTTCGAAAAGTAGTATAAAAGTTTATTAAATTTAATGTTTAAACGCTTAACTTATATTATTAAATATACTTACTCTTACCCTTATGACTATAAAATAATGGTAAATATATATATTATAATTTTATAATATATTTCTATATAACTTTATCCAAAACAATGTTATTATAGGATTAAATAATAAACCATAATTTTTTTTTTAATATATTCTTAAATTTTTATTTTAAATTATAATTATAGTAACAAAATAATACCTATATATTATAATAGACATAATCAAATGTAATAAATAACTATAGCAATAAATACGACGTTGAATATTTTATTTTATTAGAAATAATAAATACCTAATTATTATAACATTTGATTTAAATAATAATTTTATTCAAATAAATTTTAATTGTACCTATTACATATTAATATAAATAAGTGTAATATGATAATTTAAATAAATAATATACATTGATGATTAAAATTAATTATTTAAAATTGACAATATAATGTTGTTTTGGTATTTGTAAGAAAATTGACTTGAACTTTGATTTATTGTAATGTAGGTAGAGTACCATTAATATTAACTTATTTGAATAAATATATATTACCTATTTGAATGATTAATAATTTTGTTATTTCGTCATATTAACTATATAATTATAGTTAGTTATATTTGTTAATAAAAATATTATTACCATGATTGCAAACATTGTATTGGACCAGGGTATTGTTTTTTCTACCAGATTAAATATTATTGTGATGTAATAGGTAGGTATAATGAATTTTATAACAAAATATCACAAATCATAAAAATGTAATCAAAACATACTTACGTATTAATTATCATCTCTCATGTTAACAAAAAAATAAATGAATGAATTTGTTTCAAAAATTGAATTATATTTTTTACAATATTTAATCGCACGATAATGGCATAATAATTATTTTAATCTTTTGTTGAACAATTGAACGTAAAGAAATAATATGTTTATTAATTATATAATGAACTATTATTTATATTTTAGTTTTGATAAATTGTTTACAGTAATTATTTGAGATTAAAATTTTTCGTCATTGTGTACTAATATTAATATTATATTATTTCTGTTAAAGTGTTAACCCAATTAATAAAAAAAAAACGGGAATATATTTCTTCAAAAGAGAACAATATATTACGATTGTTAATAATTTCAATACTAACTAATGTAAACAGACATTGAGCTTTTTTAACAGTCATGATTTATAAATTGTGATTTTGTTTTTGTTTATTTTCATGAATAATTATTTAACAAAAAAAATATCAGCTTTCAAACGTCACTAGTTTTGACGATATTTAAAGTCGTGGTGATCGATAGGTCAACCTACTATAATAAATGTATAATAATTATAAAACTAATATAAATTAAATAATTAAACGGTTCAGTAAAAATAATTATTAATAAAAATTATTAATAAAATTAAATTTACTATTTGTAAACTTATGGTTTTAGATGGTACTCGTATCATTTGTTAGAGTTAATAACAAATAAATTATAGTTGTTATAGTTTATAATTTTTCAGCCGTATACAAGAAAACAAAAAAGATTGCCCGGATATACTTTACAAACTTTCCCACCGTAGACATTCGAAATTTCCCGAAAAATAATTACGAAATACACAGGAAGTTTATTTATTACGCGAGGCTACCACGTACATTCGCATGACAATATTTAGGACGATAATAATTCAAAGAAATTCTATCGTCGAACTACGGCGCGTTATTGTTCCGTTTCGAATATTATTCCGTTGGAATTACACGAAACATCAATAGTACAACAGAAACAAGTCAACAATATTATTATAGACTTATAGTAATAACCTGAAGAAGTACATATAACGTATTAGTATTATTATAATCAGACTATATATTTTTTTTTTTTATTATTATTTCTAAATGAAATATTAAAACGTTTTGGATATTGAACCATCAATTTCGAACACATTCTATCGATGAAATTTGAAATTATTATATTTTATGGAATTATAGGTATGTGTCGACGACAAGTGACCATTTAATAGTCCACGCGTGAACAAACACACTTTACTAAACATACACGACCTTAAAATTTAATCACGACGACGTATAACACCTAATGCGTATGACTGTACGATATGAATAACATAAATCGAATGACAACACTGATTGTAATTATTATTATAACCGTTATAATACACGACGCGGTAAATTAAATGAAAATAAACTTCTCCCTCGCGATCCAACGTCCCCTCGAACAAATACCGTTCGAACACCCTCGACCATTACCATATTAACTGACCGTTTCTATAATATACTTACAGGGTGTTATTTATTATGATAAAATATTGTTTATATAATATATACATAATATTATTATGTTTTTACTGTTTTTAGGTATGGAGTTTAACCACTTCGGTGCCTCCTTCTGACCCGTAACTGATATGTTATCAGGGTTTGATATAATAGATGAAAAATGTATCAAATATTGCATTCAGTTATTTTTAAAATTTGATATTTTACGCTACCAAATCAATTATTCACCTCTGCAGTGGCTATTTAAACTAGAAGTATAAAGGGTATAGGTTATCCTTATCATATAGTAGTTATCCAATGGGATCGTATTTTAGACAATCGACCGATAAACGTTTTTCCATAAAATCACTCCCAATCAGATAACATTTTGAAGCGCCGCAATTTAAAATAAAACCCTACCAAATTTTAAACGTCCGAAAATAATGGTATAAATTATATATAAATAAAATAAAATAAACTAATTATAATATAATATATATACTTGTCTCGTAGGTATTATACGATACCTAATTAAATGTAAATTTGATTATAAATATTTATATAATTAAAAATTGCTCTAATGATTCAAATATTTTTAATATTATAAAATTTATTAATCACTGGAATGTCTAAAATTATTATTATTATTTTTATTTAAATTTAATTAACGTAAATTATTTAATATTATGATTATGACAATCGTTTCACACGATTAAATACGTTTTATGTTATTTATATTATAATATATATCTTATTATACTATATAAATTGTAATATATTATTATTTATTGCAGGATTTTCAATAATTCGATGAAAATGGTAAACGTATACAAACATTTCAATATAATATATAAAATATATAGTAGGATTTTAATTGTATTTCATCGATTAGTAATCCCTTATATATAATTTTATTAATTTTTTAATTTTCATTTCGAATGACTAACGAAATGAATAAGGATATCTTATTTCTTATTTCTTATTTCTTATTTCTTATTTCTTATTTCTTATTTTATTGAAATAGAAGAAGACGTTAGGTACTTAATTAATAATAATAATTATAATTAATAATTAATAATAATAATAATCGTAATAATTCGTTTTTTAATATTGTGTAATGAATAGGTATAACAAAAAATTGAATGTAATTTTCTATAATTTTAACACACATAGGTTAGGTTAATTATTGAAATAGAAAATCGTATTCAAAATTTAAAAATTCAGAAATTTCGTATCAAATATAATATATTTGTAATATTTTTGACCCGTTGTAAAAAAAAAATTGTTGCGCTACGTTTAAAAATGTAATGCGTATTTTTATTTTTTGTTCGATATAATTTATAAAAAATAAATTGCATATTGTATAATATTACGTTTTGATTAACACTATTATTAGATGAAACGATCAGTTTTTTATCGGCAATTTAATTCGATCGTAAAATAATACTATACAAAATATTATATCGTTATTATAAACTTATATATATATATATATATACGTATAATCATAGTTTTAAATTTATGTAACGTTACGACAACAAAGTTTTAACTCCATATTGTTCAAATGCGAGTTTTCAAAATTAAATAAAAATAATATATGCTTATAGTATTGTTTGCCTATTACTAAAATATTTAATACAATTGTAATTGAAAATAATTCCTTTAGTTTTTAAATAAATTATACATTTAATGATTATGATTTAAGTTACGTTCCTTTAGCAAATTGGGCAATATATAAAATTATGATGTTATATACCATATTTTGATAAAAGCGTATATAACATAATAATATTTAATAAGTAAGTTGTTCGTTCTTATTTACCAAAACTTTAATAATCTACCTAAATCCTGCACATAGCCCGCATTCAGAAAATTAATATAGTTTTTAATGGGTAATCAAAATATTATTTCTGGAATTAAATTATTCTTTATAAAAAATATTATAATACAACATTACAATGATTATGATATTATTATAAAATTGTTTATACATATAAGTATTATTTACATTTCAAATTACAATAATATAACATTATATATAACTATAATTATAATATTATAATTATTCCTCATACTGAATGGATGGTCGAATATTTTTTTAAGTTCCCATTAATTTTTTACTTTTTCTAAGAATATCTCAATTATTTGATATAGAAACAATATTATTACGTTACCTAATTAAAATTATCTTCATACAACTTTTTTTTATTTAATTAACAAAAATGATTTATGTGCATCTTTTTTCTTTTTATATAAAGATTAAATTATAATTGATAATAAATTAACAATTACGCGTATCAATTAAGTTAATCTTATTATTATTATTACATGAATATCATAAATAAATGTTTATTTAGATATTTTATAATATACATTTTTTTAATAATATAATATTTTATTATCAATTGATAATTTTGGTGATAATTATTTTAATTATTTTGTTTTACAAAATGTTGCTTCGTTCTTGTTTAATTTATTATAATAAAATCGAAAATATTGTGTGATTATTTACGTATACACCTACGAGTATATTAAATAATATATTACAGGTATTAATCTGAATTAATTGAAAGTAATGTAAAAAATGTAAAAATAAATTGATTTAAAAAAAATATTTTTAAGAATAATAATGAAACATTAATATTAACATTAAGTAATCGTGAGTACTAAATTATTATAATTAGTATTGATTAAAGTATTAATTGATTAAACTTTGGAGAAAATTATTAGTAAAGGAAATTAACGAAATAACATGTACCTGTATTAAATTATAATTGATAAAATACGGTAGTTGATACGTTGGTATAATATTTTATAATATGATCATAAATTTACACCATAGTAAATATTATAATGATAATAATTTTAAATACTTCTAATTTATAATAATAGTAATAATTATGATAATATTTATTAGTATTATACATTATGATTTATGAGACTAAATTGTATATTATTATATGTAGGTATATTATTTAAAATATTTTATTTTTATTTAAGAAAATAAATAATATGGATTTTATTAAAATTCAAAATTTATCCAGAATTAAAAATTGTGAATTTATAAATTGTATATTTATATTTAATATTAATTTTTATACTTTATAGAAATCAATTCATATAAAGGACTGCGATTGGTAGACTTTTACTATACTTATTTTGTTTAATCATCGTCATAAAATCATAATTATTTTTATCAAGAAGTTGATATTACACAGATTTGCATGTAATAAAAAACGAATTCATTAACATTGTCCTATTTGAATTTTAGTTTATGAAATTTAATTTCAGAAACTATTCGAGTAATTTTAATCTACTGGCATAAGCATATAAATAAATAATTTGGAAAACGAACCGAAAATAAAATATAATTACCTAATGTAAAAATAACATTTAAAAAAATTATACGTGTACATACAGAATTTCATTTATTTCGAGGGTAGTACAGTTTGCAATAAACATCATGACGTGATATGAGATGACATTATTACGCCTTACATAGCAGATAAAATAACATTACAAGTACACTGTTTAAAACATAAAAATAAAAGTGAAATAATGACATTATCGTGTGATCAGCGAGTTAAAAGTTGAAACAGAGCGTAACCGTTATTGAAAAATATATTATTATTAAATTTAGTTTTTGTAGAAAAAAAATAACTGACAATTTTAAAGAAATATAAAACATTATAATGTCATGTTACATGTGTAACAATAATATGCAAAGTTCATTAAAATGTACATCACAAAACCATTAAATATATAAACAAAAAACTGCGTTTAAATCTAATTTTAACCCGTCCATATTTTTACTATATTATATTATTATATCAGTTTGAAAAGGCTATAACACGATATTATAGTAGTTATGTATAAAATAAAAATATATCAATATATTTTTTAGTACGCGCGGGAAGTTTACAATTAGTTTTTATGTAAACACTTATATTATGTGTTTAGAATATTATCATAGGCGCAACTAGGGGGGCGCAAGAGGGTCTTTAGCACCCCTGAGTTAATATTTAGCACCCCTCGTTTTCTTTAGGTCTTATTATAATAATTACAGTAAAATATTGTCAATTTTAAGTTTTAAAGTTTTATTTAGAACTATTTTGTTCAAATGTCTTATAATATTGTAATCTATGAATATAATAAATTGATAATACTGCATGAAACTTAGAAAAAATATAAATTGTAAATGTCTACTTATTAGGATAATAAAATATGTTTAATTAGAATTGTAATAATGATTCATAAAGACATAAATAATTGGGAAATAGCACTTGATGGTGTGGGGGCACGGTTTATTTTTTGTTAGGTACATAATTTTAGCACCCCCAATATTTAGGCTCTAGTTGCGCCTATGAATATTATTATAAATTGATAAAATTAAATTAAAATATTTTTTATCACATCCGCGTTGATTGATCAATGAGCGCATATATAAACAAATTTATTCTTATTATCGACATTAAATATTTAACGTCCGATAAATAAAATACGAAGACAAAGAGAATAAAAAAAATAAATATGTTCCAAAGTCAAAATACCACATAGGAAAAAAAGTATAATTATTTATGTTTTATTTTTTTTAATTTTTTGTAAATTTTATATTATACAAAATACCAACTCGTATAATAATATTGTACTCGGGTAATTTGCAAGTATTTTTTGCCCCATTATAATACAAAACGATTGTTCTTAAATTATAATATAGATTTTGTATTTTTGTTAAATGTAAAAAGTAAAAAACAAAATTATTCAAAACATAATTTTATTGCCATAGACCCGATTCGGGAATTCTAATAATTCTAAATATTAATTAATAATAAATTAGAATATACCTACCGAATTGCAAAAATGAAGCAAATCATATTTGTGTTTTTCCATGAAAGTGAAAATGAATTGGCTTGGTAGCAACAAACACTTAAATTGAGTTGGGTTCGAGTCATATCTTAATATTGCAGTTATTAACGTAAACCGCAAAAGCCCGCTTCTATGTTCCGCACGAAAATTTATAATTAAACACCAATCGACGAGTGTGCGACTCCCTTCAACAATTAAAAAACACGATTTTAATATATAGTCGAAAAATATTTCGATGACGTTTAAGAAATAATGTTTATTATAATTATAAATAAAATGAAAATGACATACAAGTAATATTATCCCTTTTACTTTGATTTAAAAACAGTTTTATAAAATGTATTTAAAAAAAAAAAAAAAACATTATAGGTTATATTGATAGGTATAAAATTATTCCCCATATAAGTGTTTATATAATCGCTTAGATTTTAGTAACTCAACCATGGTATTCATGGTACAGAAGTATAATATATTAATATTAAGATATTATCGTTTATACTGCGTTTGAATTGGGTACCCAATAATTATTATCAATGTAAACGTTTTCAAAATCCATATTTTTTTATTATACTTTTCATTGTGATCAAGATTGTACTTCATACCTGGTAGTCTGGTATCAATGATTATAAATATTATTACCACTAGTATTAATACAGTCTATATTACTATAGTGTTACCACTAGTAGTATCTACATAAATATTATCAATTAAATAAATTTAAAATACTTGAATTTAAAAATGGAAATTGTAAAATGTAACTATGTAGTTAGTAGGTACTATTGTACTAAGTATTTTGTAGGTAGTAAACTATGGTAATTAAATATTAATATTTGGAGTTTAACATACGTACTAATAATGTACTAAAACTTAAACTAAACGATTACATATAGTTGGGTGTCTCTTTAGCCATTTATTTTATACTACTTACCTAATTAATATTATATTAAACATTTACATATTTTAACAGATTCAAATAATTATGGTTTTATCCACATTTGAATAAAGTAAAAAACCGTACCATCTTACATCACTTTACTGTGTGTTGATTTATTAAAAATTAAATGTGTTAACCTATTCATAAGCTATTTATTTTGTTTTTATCAACTCTTGTAAAATACTCTGTATTTTTATACTATGTATACTTAGTAAGTAGGCAGTAATACCTAATTATTTAAATGGGTACATATAGCGAATGAATTATAAACAAATACCTAGCGGTAACAAAAATCAATACTTTCTATTTTTTTATAATAATTCATATTACATTTTATTTTTTTATTAGAAATTTGGTGAATAATTACATATTTGTACTTTACTTTTTATATATTATATATTTATTAATATCAGTTGATACACCACACACATTTTGTGTTGAAGTTCACTAAAAAAATAGACTTTGTTATCAGTCAAAATTGAGATTATGCATTCTGATTTATTTACTATGTATAGTCCTGAAGGTCTGTAAGATAATATACATAAATATAATAGTAAATAATAATATAATATATATCACATTCAGTTATTTAAAAAAAAAATAATATGATGGTAACAGTATAAATATAAATTACCACATTTATAAACATAATATGTAAAGAATAATACAAACAAATTACACTGTTATCTGTATGTCTTATAATGAATTAAATTTTATAAATAATATAAAGCGTATTAAATAAAATATGAAAAAAAGAACCAAAAGTCATAAAGTAATATTAAAAATAAAATTGATTTAACATTAATAAAATTTAATCAGCAAGGACGTTATAGATGTTATCGACGTTTTTTCCAAAATGTTTACGGTAATACGGTAACATGCACAATATGTATAATCTTTGAAAATTGGAATTAGTCTGTGTCTGTGTTAGTATTTTCTATGTACAATCTACAATGTACAGTAATACTAGTTTAGTCCATGAACTTCACGCTTACGCATCAAGCTACTATTTTGTAAATTGTGTTCAATAAAAATGTCTCTATATGTACCTACTCTTTATTTCTTAAAGACACAATGTGGTAACCCTAGTCACGAATAACATAATTATACAGAATAAATTTAATAATCAAGAAATATATTAATAATAATAAAAATGATTAGTAACCTTTTTTCTAGGAATTTATTAATTGCTAGTATGGCGGCCGTATTTTGAATTTTCATAGCCGAATACACTAATATTATCGTACACTAGTTTTATATAAATATAAATAAATAAAATCGAACAAATACTCAATTAAATGTTAAATTTTTTTCTTTATAATAAATTTACAAAATATAATTACTATAATAATTATTATATTACTGACATATTATTTAAAATTTAAGGTCTTCAGACGTAGGTATTATAAACTCTTTGGTGGTAGGGGGGATGTGGAAACCCCCAGCACAACCCCCACCATAAATACGTCACTGCTTATATATAATATATAACACGGGTAACGGAGAGAAATTATTAGACGCGAACTTTATAATATTATTATTTTTCATTCGTTATTATTTTATCGTTTCGTTATAATAAGTATACGATTAAAGACTATAATATAAATATCATAAATATTATTAACTTGATTATGTTTGTACTCTTATAATATTTCGTACATGTTAATTTCGACATTCTCGGAAGCTTTGTGTAAAATAATTAAAAACGAGAACAACATTGCAATTTTTGTATTTATTTGTTTCCCCCTTTCACCGAACAGGATAAAAATACAAGCGGGATGTTAGATTCTCGTCAAAGGGACTTCTCTGAGTGGAACGTGGCCAGGGGTGACCAGTTAAATATAAAATACTCAGGGAATGTTTTCTTGTCCTTTTGAATATGTTATACCATAACTCAGGACGTTAAGGTATTATGGAATGTTAGATTGTGAATAAATGTAGATTGGTCTAATCGTTATTAATATTTATTATATTTATATTTATATTTATATTGGTATTGGGTATTACTTACAATATTGTGGTGTATCGTTTTGGTGTTTTCTAGTAATTTATGCCGGCCGTTGGACTTACAATTAAAATAATAATAATAATATTATTTTCTATTCAGCTAATATTAAGTGACGTAACACGATAAATTTACCAATTTTATTTTTACCGGTAATTTTTTATTTTTTAATGAAAAAAATGCCGTGTGACACCTTAAATTAAACGTTTTTTTTTTTTTTTTTTTACGAGATTAATATTCATTATTCATTTAAGTATAAACATACGAGTTTTAATAGAAAGGGATGGTTGATATAAAATTATTAAATGTTCAATAAGCTAACAACTGATGGTGCAAACAGATGGAAAACGTTAAGCCCGGCGCACACGGCAGCGAATTTTGTCTGGATGGTTTTGTTTCAGGGAGCTGTAATGGAAACCAACACAGCTATAGTGATTAAATATGACATCACTGCGGGCTTTATTTCGTGAACTTATGTTATATATTGATGATTGAACATATTGTGCTGTTTTTCGTGCTTGATTCTTTTAAAATATCGAATTTTTTTCGAATTTCTACTCTATATCGTCTCGATCAGACTGATTATATATTTGTTATTAATCAAAATTTCTTATCTTCGATCTCGCATAATATACCAATATATATAACAATGTATAATTATAACCTAATTTACAATAAATAATAAAAAAAATCAACGTTATATATTTGTGAAACAATGGTAGAGAGGCGAAATCATGGGTGTTTCCGTATTACTACATAACTAAAAATATCAAAAATCTAATGAATTTACCGAATTTACGGTAAATTTACGTACATTTCCCATATCTAACAATAATCGTTACACATATTTTATTTTTCCATGAAATAACGTGACAATAATATGGCATAATAATTTTCCCAAAATCGCGCTCTTCGTTACTATTTACCGTCCGTGTTACCGTAAAAATATAACCAAACCTATACAATATTATTATAATACTGTTATTGTTTTTGGACATTTAACATAATATTAATATTTATTCATTATTTATTATCGTCAATACGATAATTATTAATATTATTTATTATATTATATAATATAATTATTCGTAAAAATTACGCCGATTGGTTGTTGTTAAAATAAATAAAAAAACGTACGCGGTCAAAACGGACAGGAATCGCAGGCACGCGCACGACCCGCCGGCCGATACGAGTCCGGTCGACCGGTGCGACGCCGCGGGAACGGCGAATGCTCTGTCGCGCGTCAGTCGCTTAACCGTCTCGTCGCGTATCGGTCGTCGTTATCAAGTTTACGATGATCACTCTCGCAGTCACCCCGTCTTTCGTAATAATTATATAAAAATATTATTCTATTGAAATATCGTTTTTTCCGAATTCGTTCTGGTTTCGTTTCGTAAAATTTCGTTTTTACATAATCGTTCGCCGCCATCGTTTCGCACGGCGAGTTCGGGGAAAAAATAAATCGTTTTCCAAATTTTTTTTTTCCGCTCGTTCCCCCCACCGAAAACGACGCAACGACCGCGTATCCAAAACGTCGGCATGTACGACGCGGGCTGAACGCCGAATCCGTGACACGAACTATATTTTCGGTAGCGCAAAGAAACGTTTCGCGCGTGTAAATTACGAGTAAACTTTTCAATTAAAAAACTAGAAAAAAAATTTAAATCGTCAGAATCCAACCGAATCAGAACGAAAAATAATATTATCATTATCTCGCGTCCCCGCAATAAGAGTAGCCGGCAGAAAATATGATTGGTCCTGCAGTCTTGGCTTTGGTGATCGCATTCTGGCTGAACGCCCGTCCGGGAGGAGTTTCGGGTCAAGGTAAGTGCAACCCTTATTTTCATTTTTATAATATGTACATTTTTTTTATTATTATTATTATTTAATATACTATTACACACCGATATATTATTATTATATCCGTGTGTGTGTGTATGTGTGTGTGCGCGCACACGTTACGTTCGCCGCCCTCGGTTAACCTGTCAATTTGGCCGTGTCGTTAAAAAGTCACGCGATATTTTTTGTGTGTACCTTTATTATTATTATCATTATTATATATTATTCCGTATACGAGTGCGGGCACACACACACACACGAAAGATTTTTTTATTTACAATACGAAACGGTCAACCGGACGTCGCCGAAAATAATAATATCTCGCGGTACAATATAATAATACCTACGTTATACCGAGGTATCTACGCGGCATGAAATTTTGAAAATTTAATATTATACCCAGGTATACGCCGTATACCTACCCCAGACGGCGGCGGTCCGGTTAGGTTAGACAACCGTCTTGTGGTTGTCTCCGCGGGAAAATTTAGCCAATGAAATTCTCGGGATATTAATATTATATAAAATATCGTAAACGTCATATTAATATTTATCCAAAGACCTTATTCCTAGTACGAGGTCTATGTATTTATCAAAGTATTTTAGTCAAAATGAGTTATTTTAATATTTTTTTTTCACTTTTTATCGGTTTTCCCAGACAACACGATTTCACAATAATGATATTAATTTATAAACTATAATACGAAAACTTCCATTAATTAAAAAAAAATATATATATACGATATAGGTACCTTACCTACGACCAAGTTATAAAGTTATGACAATTATGACAATTATGACGTTATTCTTTTTACACCAGTCGTATAAATTGTACGATTTTATTATTTTTATTAGGTTTTAATTATTATAGCGTTGCTCACCAAACTTTATTTTACTTTGATGTACGAATTACATAATGTAATAATATACTGTAATTAAAGTAGATAAATGTCTGTCGATATTTAATAATAATAATAAAAAAAAACCCCCGTTTAGAACAATATTACGTTATTATAATATTATTAATTGGCGGAACTTTTAAATACAATTAATCATAATCAAACATACGTTTTGGTTATTATAAACACAAAACGTTTCGCAAGTCGTTTTAGTCTTTAGTGTAAAATTTTAATTAACAAATAACAATAATATTAATTTAGTTCTAAGGTACGATGCACCAATATAATATTTTATACGCAATGATAACAGTAAGAAGAGTATTATTTTGATTTTTGTATTATATTGTTTGATCATTTTATAGAAGAAATTCACATTTGAATTTAAACATATTTTCATCGTTGAATTTTTCATTTATTTATTTTTTAAAAGCACTTAGTTTACTACGTAACATAATAATTTAATACCTAAATTATTAGGTACATAGATGTTATATTTAATAAATATATATATATATATATTTTTTTTTAACCAGGTATGTGCGGTAGGTATATTATAATATAATATCAAATTTGTATCAATCGAAGCCTAATTCGATATAAATAGTACGCTTGTAATATTAAGTTTTGTCTTCACCTTTAATTTTTTTGTTTGTTTTTTTTTTTACTACACCATAATTAAATAATAAACAGGTTTCCAAACGATGTTGCCGAGTATTATTTGTTAACGGACGGTAAATCGTTTGATGGCCAATAATTTAATTTTTGCCGTGATGTGTACAATAATACTTATAGTTATTATAAATATTGATAGATAAAATGTATTAATTTAAAGAGTTGTAGTATCAGTTTGTCACTTTTGTGGTTAACGTAATCGATATTGTTTAAGAATAATTTACGTCATATTATAATAAAATGTTTAGCTTGTACTTACAAATTTATTTATAACAACATGTAGGCATGTTACTATAAGTTGTGTAAAAGTCAAATAAGTGTAAATTTCAAAAAATAAATAAAGAAAAAAGATTCCAGTATATTTTATACGTATTGGCAACGAATATTAGCGGAAACATAAATAATATTTTAATAACATAATCATATATAATGTTCATTTTAATTATTTATGAAACAAGTAAAACATTTTAAAAACAAATAAAATAATGTACCCTACATATGGGAAAATTTAATTAGCTTAAAAATAGAAATATTATTCATTTTAATTGTTAAATTTTAATTTGTTAAAATGATAATTCCATAATATTATGTCTAGTTTTAGTAACATAAAATACAATATGTGTGTTATGAACTTACTACTTGGGTTTAAATATTTTTACTTCACATAATATGAGATAAACACTAAAAGTTGAACTAGAACGATCAACGATATGAGATGTATCGTATAAAATATTTATAATTAAACTTAAAGTTATATAAAGTTATAAATACATATTTGAAGTCAAATATGATATATTATATTTATTCGGTTCCGTATGTGCAATTTACGTACGACATTTTACTTATCGATTAAATTAATTGAAATTATACAGGGATTCATAAATGTTGAAAATAATAATGTACTCGTAAACAAGGATAAATCTTAAAAGAGTAAAATATTCGTACAATAACTTATCTCGTACTAGTATAAATAACGTACAAGGTATATGTAGGTAATAAATAACAATAAATACAAATATAATTCAAATTTTTAAAACATTTGTAACAAAAAATTAGTTTTTAGATGTTAAAAATATTCCCATTCGATGAAAATGTATATTATTTAATTGGTAATATTTGTTTTAAACTATAAGTTCTTTAACTTTTTTATTATTATATGATTTATTTGTATATAACATTTTGAGGCGATTAAAAGATAATTTTGATTGAACCTATTTATTATAATGAATACATTATAATAAAAAAAGAACCAAATAATTTGGTGGAAATAAATAAATTTTGAATAAAAGCTAATTATTAAAAAATATAATATATAATTATATATAAACAAAATCATTATAATATTTCCATGTATATATGTAATATAAATTTATATAGGCATATATATTATCGTTATTTGAAAATCAATTAAAATTATTTTATCAGTCATGAAAAAGATCATTCTTATAATTAATATTATTATCACTCTACGAGTTCTTAAATAATTTTCGAGATTAATATTATTACTTAAGATTAATTTCATATTTATGACAATGAGATTGGCCAATTAATTTTATTTACGTACTATACTACTGTCTACAGCGGGAATTAAATTTTGATGGTTTAAATTATACAAATCACTTAAATCCTGACAAACATAATGCGTTTTCGTAAATTACAGTAATAAAAAACTAACGGAAATACATTAATTCCAATATTCATTCAGCAGTTGTTAATAATTTAATAATTTTGTAGCATTATTTAGGAATAATCAATTTATATATTATTATACGTTATTAAATATAGCGCGAGTCGTAAAAATAGTTGTATAAATACACAATATTAATAATATTATCGTATTAAAAAAAAATGACTAATAATTATTATAAAATAAATTTTGGAGAACAAAAACTAAAGTAAATAGGTACAAATTGTGTATTATTATATTAAAAATATACACATATAAAAGTATCTATGTTTATTTATTTATTTATTTTTATTGACGTTTGATTTGGGAGTATAAAAAACAAGAATTACACGTACCTATCACCTCCGAATAATGCATAATAAGTATTTTTGAAAAAAGGCGAAAAAACTTTTCAACGTCGTCTTCATCGTCGTCGATGTAAAAATCTCGTTTATATTTGTTTAGTCACATCAACTCATAACGTTTAACGTTATAAATCTATAATATTGAATACATCCCTGAAATACGTGGGTAATTTTATTTCTAATGTTTTTTTTTTTATTGAATTATAATAAAAATACAAAAATAACGCGTTTGTTTCGAAAGATTCTCACGTCGTTCTGACCTACATATTATGATAATCTATAATGTTATGATACATTGGAAATTGGAATACGTACTTTGCCGTCCACGATGAATAACATTCAGATAAAAATGATATTATGCATTTAAATATAATTATTATTGAAACGTGTTTCATTAACTATCCACCGACATCGCGTGTACACTTTGCATCGATTGCGCCTAACCGGTATATTATTTTGTTTCTATCTACCATAATGAAAACACGAAAAAAGTGAAAATTGTCGGACCCGAGACGATCATAATATATTATTATACTACATATTTATATAATAACGAGATGACCAGAAATAATTATTATTTTACAGGAACCGTGTTTTTAATTTGGGGGGGGGGGGGCTCGTCTCAAATAATAGGCTCTATTATGTCAAAATGTACTCGTGTTTAAGTATAATTATTATAAGTTATAAATTTTAAGCAGGCCATTGAAGCGAAAATTGATTCCGTCGCGGACGTGAATTTGTTGTCTAATCAAGGGCGAATCACGTTTTGACGGGAATTATGGTATCTAGAATAAGATATAACCTTCGGGGAAAAACGGTGGTCCAGGACTGGACGGGGGATACCTCGGGGAATACGGTTCAGCCGTTGTTGCGCCTCGACGTTATAATATTATAATAGGTAGTTTTATAATATTATAAATAGCAGCCATGTTCGCGCCACGTATTTTACGGTCTTTTTGATATATACCATACGAAAAACGTGGTAACCGTTGTAATAATATTATATTGTCTATTATTCGTATATTATTGCGGTGTCAACAGCCTGAGACCGAAGACCCTGTGTAACCTGCATACGGTATACGCTATAGGTGTATAAACGTGAAGTAATGTGACCGAGCGCGTTTATATGTAAATCGCGCGTGAACGGAGGCGAACGACTTCGTAGGAGGTAGCGGGGGCGTAATAATTTTGAAAGAGACTTGATTCGGTCCGCGTGCAACCCTTCAGACACACGTCATCTGGAAGAAACTATATTATACGTCGCAGTCGGGTCTCCCTCGCGCCCGTACACGCTCTAATAAACAGAAAATATTTCATCATTTCGCATCGCTTTTGACTGTATTATGTGAGCGCATACGCTTCTTCCCCCGACAATGAGTTTATTAATGATGACAAAACGAAACGTTTTAATATTATGTGTACAACAGGCGAGAGCGCACACAGTCGCGTCTGAACGGTGTCGACGGCAGACGCCTCTTCGACGACGGCAACCATGGAAATAGTCGTATTCATTAACTGTATATACACGCAGAAACAATAGCGAGGGCAAAAGGCACACACGACCCCCGACGTGATTCTCAAATATTTATTGTTATTATATATTTTGTATTTATTTTTTCTCCTGTGCGAGACGTGTTCGCCGTCCTCGACTCGCATTCATTCTGATTGTTATTTGGTACCCGGTTGACATAAATTATCGTGCGACGCCGACTGTCATCGTCGCTTTGAAAAACAATAATAATTGCTATACACACTGGCGGAGTGGCGTTTAACGTCTGAGCACAATTAATATTATATGTTTCGTATCAAGAATAATATTACGCGGTTGCTCATACATCCCGCGGTTATAAAATTTCGATAAATTATTGTTCCTTCCGGACAAAAGAAGCGTATTGGTACTTAAATTATTGTATTTTTGCCGCAGTAATAAATATCGAATTTCGACGACCACTATTATAATAATAATAATATAATTATGTTATAATATTACAATAGTAGGCCCGCAAGTTAAAATCTAGTCGATCGCATTTTCGACATTATACTCGTATACGTTCAACTCGACGACGTCCAAAAAATATTTTTATACATCTTTGTTTCGAAATTTTGTACATACGAGTGCGTTGATCCAATTTAATCTAAATATTGAAATAAAGTCATTTATTATTTATCCGTCAACGAATTACTGGCGTAATTTTGTGATTCAAACGTCTGTAAATCGTGCAGATACTCTCGTAAACGATGGGTATTAAATTCAACTGAACTTAGAATAAATAATAATACTCACTATGAATAATTGTGGATATCAGTACAATATGAGTAACTTGTCGATTGTAAAAGGTCGATGTTATAGTGGTTTAGGTGTATATATAGTAAAATTATTGTTGTTCCATGACGTTTCTTTAGTAACGTAAATGCTGTATAGTTTTTAAATTTAAATTAATATTCTTGTATACTATTAGTATGATAAAATAGTTAATATATTCCAGTTATTATACATTTAACGAGATAATCAGATGTATTGAAGTTATTAAAACACTTTTATTAAATTTAAATTTCGTACTTTACTTATTTATTTTAAATTTTTAACTACTATTCAAATTTAATGAAACGAACAATTATTTAATTTTTATTAAAATAAATGTCGAGAAAACAAAATTAAACTGATCATATTCAACTATGTAGGAGTATTATAATATGACGAATTCTATTAAATCGAAATCTATACAAAGTAGATATATTTTTTTTTAATCGTATACTATGCCTTACGTTGTATATACTATATACGATGTATTTCTATGGGCCTTCCTTCTGTAGGTACTATCGCGTGAGTAGTTACGTGTATATGATTTCTATCTCGTTTCTTTTGAATTTTTTACTATTATTATTATTATTATTATTATTATTATTATTATTATTATTATTA
>JAIUCT010000011.1:785671-829347 GCA_021307375.1 Tetraneura akinire
TATTATTATTATTATTATTATTATTATTATTATTATTATTATTATTATTATTATTATTTATATCACACGTTACACGTCGTTATATGTGCTCGTATTATTATTATTATTATTATTATTATTATTATTATTATAGCGTGCAAAACTCGAGAAAACGACGTCGTGTCGCAACGTACAAATAAACGAGTGTATAATAAAATAAAACGTATACGGTCGCTATCGAGGAAAACGATTTTCCATATCCGGCGCGTACAGTGTGTTGTGGCTAGTGAGATCCCTTCGACGGCATTTTATTGGCAAAAGTTTCGTTTCGGTCCGAACAAGTTTTTCGCCCTTACTTATTACATATAGGCGTATATCCGCACCGACACGCTAAACTTCGCGTAAACGCATGTTTGTTTGCCAGTCTTCGCGGGCACGACTGTATAACATTATATTATATTATAAAACCCAACTGGAATTTTTACGATTATACCTTTTACCATGTTAACGACCGTCGGCGCGGCTGCATACATACGCCGGTACTAAGTACGGAGTAAAAAGGAACGTACGAGTAAATTTCGATATAATCTTTAGAAAATTAGCAGTTAAACCCGCCGGAGGAAACGGCGACCCGCCGAACGAAGCCCGCGATTTCGTAAAACGTAATTCGAGCGACCGGGTGCCCAAGAAGTTGATTCTCGCGTGGCGCGCGACTGTTACAATAATGTTATCGCAGTCTCGTTTAACAGTCCATATCCAGCGATTCGTTTTCGAATCCACGCACAATTATTATAATATCGTAACAATCGTTTATATATTTTATTCTCGGTATTACGATAATAATACTGTATATATTTTGGTAAATGCGTGGTACCTGTAATGTTTTCAGTATAAACCTAATGCCCGGTAAAAAGGGTACCTACCTGTAACAATAATAATATTTTTGTTGTTTTTGACCGCGTTCGTACCTATAATAATAATAATAATAATATGGTCACGTTTCATATACGTTTTCAACGTTTCCCGGTAAGAATAACATAATATTCCCGTTTCGCCAACGAACGACAAAAACAATATGTTCGTCAAACACATTATACGTTTTTTTTATTTTTTTTTTATATGCGAATTGGAATTAATCACAATTAATCGGCATTTGTATTATTTCTCGCACTGATTTACAGTATACATCAAATTCAATATATATAATAATTGTAATGCCGTTTAAACACTAGTGCCGGATGCAATATAATAAATTAATAAACAATACGTATCATTACGGCGTTATAAAATTATATAAAAACAAACACATATTCGCAGATAATTAACTATTATTCCTATAATTAAATATGGTTATTATTTTATTCTAAAAAATGAACGATTGACAACCGAACGATTGGATTCGAGACAATCGTACGCACGTAGACTCAGTTATGGAGGGGGATACTAACCTATAAATTACTTAACACGAATAAAATTTAAAAAAAAAAAATTGTGTAATTTTAAATAGACATCTTAATAATTACCGCGTCAATATGAAATATTGTATTTTAAAGTATAGGTGTATATTACCTAATATAGCTTTATATTTACGAATGTCGTATTTCGTATAAATAATTCACGAATTAAATAGTTTTAAAAAAGCTTTCCGCTTCACCAAAATTTTCTTGTCCTCACGACCTCACCTCACTCCTGCCGCTGTTACAAAATATAGTACGTATATAACGCTATGGAATCGTCGTAAATACTACTGTCGATTGAAATGCGTGTTTTGTGGTAAAACGTTATCATTTTAACGTGGCTTTATTGTTTTTAAGATATTCATTTTTATTCCGACGACTGCAGAAACGCGCGAAATTTCGTACAAAACTGATTTCATACATGAAATTACTCGTGAATACGTTATTGCTCGTGTTTTCTTTGTCGGTTTAAAATTTATAAAATCGTATTGACGTTTTTGTAATAATAATAATAATAATAATAATAATAATAATAATATAATGTTATTACGTATTCGATTCGAATGCGAAACCCGCGTTTTTCTTGGCGCGCCGCGTGTAAAATATAATCGGCAACAACGACGTGCACTTACTTCGCCGCTGTCTCGTCGTATAACCGTTTATTTTTTCATTAAAATCCATTTTGCCGTTATACACTCGTACATATCTGGCGGTGACATTCGGATAAACTATATAAATACGTATATATCGTAGTAATTTAACGTCGCCAGCTCACCCTCGCCGTTCGCTAGTTTCCACGGCACGAAAAGATGTTCGTCGCCGCCTTTTCCCTCTTCCACGTGTTGATTCGCCGTGCGTATCTTCGAACAAAAACAACATCGATATCGTTCGACTTTCGCATAGCGGAGTAATTAAAGGGAAGGAAAATATATTCCCCAGAGATTTTATTTATTTATTTTTTTTTTTTTAGTATAGCGGTTATGGGCCTGGTATACTCGAGTGTATAATATGAATATTTGTAAAAAAAATTCCATGTCCACTCTGAGATAAAAATATTGAATAAAATTATTACATAATTCGATCGCGATAAAATCGCGATTTTTTTTTACATTTCTATACCGATGAAATCGGGGGTGTTAATCTGGTAACTGGGGGAAGGGGTCTCATCCGAGTCCGTATGGTTAACGATCCTAGTGCACAGTATATAATAATATGGACGAAAATCGAAGGGGGACGACGACAAACGAAAAACAAATACTCTTATTAATATAAACATCGTCCGCAGTTTGACTACTCGCCCCGCGTTCTGCTTGCGAAATAGACTAAACCCTGACGTCCGTATTACATTATATTCTTATTATTATTATTATTATTATTTCTATTATAATATTTATATATATATAATATACGATGGGGGTAGAGTTGTGGTCGGATCGTTTACTGGCCCCCGAGGCTTTACATATAAATCGACGGTCGTCGTGTCGTTCGTATAATAATACGTACGGCGTATGAAAAGTCGCGGCGACGTCTTGTGTTTTTTCTCTTCTTCTTTTCGTCTTTTCGTCTAACAGACGAATGATGTGAATGTTTTTGGCGGGGAGATGAAAAACAGTTCCGATTAGTAATCTCAATATGTCCGGCCGTCCGAGGGGGAGTACAATAAATCATATAATATATATATATTATTCCTATGTAGTTCGTATTATATATACATATATATATATATATAATAATATGTACACGTTTATAAGTAGCTAAATCGAGTATATATATATAAAATAGTGCTCGTGATATATGGACTCGTAATGATAACACGTGCGCGCGCACACGTAATATGTGCGATATTACACGCGATGTTTATGTGTACGCATACGTATATAATATGACATATATTACGGTGCAGCGGCGACGCTTTTTTATAATATGCGAATAAATCACTGCCGCTACGAGGCAGAAGAGTTGAAGTTAGCTAGCGAGAGGATAACAATATTATTACATGACGATCGTAGTCGTTCCTATGTAATATCACAATAATATAAATACATATGTATGTAATAATTAATCATTTATATTATTATTAATATAATTATTAATAATTATATTATTATTTGTACGTTACACGTTTTTGAAAACACTGTTATCTCGTCCGAATATTAATAATAATAATATGCAAAATACGTTTATATTATGTAATATTATATTCAACCAAAGCGTTTTATTTACCGCGACTATAATATACCGCGGTATAGTTTATATACAGTTTATAGCACGACGATGTTTCTTCGAGTGGCAATCATCAGAGTATATAAATCATCTCTTCGTCGCGTCTTCGTTGTCGTCGTCGTTTTCGCAAATATCCAATCAAACACGGTAGGTATTATAATTCTGTATACCTGGTACCCGGTTAAGCAAAATGCACGAATGCCACGTGGTGGCAAATATGGTATAACGATTAACGATAATAAATTAATAATATATACCTGTATTTGTATAACATCCAGTTAAATAAAAAAAATACTTTACGACAACGGTATTCGCGAGTAGGCAATAATGTATTAATCGCTCAATCGTGTTATCACGGAAAACGTTTATTTTAAATTTATAATACTAAGATATAAAAGATAATGTATCACATATTTAAGGAATATAATGTGGTTCGTTTGTAACCATTTTTATAGGTTTAGTCGTCAATAATATTTTGATCTTATCTGTGTGTACAGTCACGAGCGCCACTTGAGGAGAGTATGAGGAAAAGTTTGTTCTCCTAGAATTTTGTTGAGGGCCACTGCGGTACTTCTTGACGATTTAAACGATAATAAGATAAATTAAATTCCGAAAAATATAAAAATTCAATTAGGAATATTGAAATTATTGAAATTAGTACCTATATATTATTATCAACATTTTTCCTAGGTATGTGCAGTGTAAAATACAGTAGAAATTATTTATTTATTTACTTATCTGGTTTGAAAATAGTTTTTAGACGTAATATGTACATTATTATATTTATTAGGTACGTACAACAACAATATTGGATGATTATAATTCTCTTAAGACATATTATTATGTATATATAAAATAAATAATTATTGTTTAACGTATAAAGTAATATTGACACGTAGTAAACTATACAAAAGAAGAAAACCATTTTTTTTTTTTTTTTTATATTATTATTGTTCTTAGAGAGAGAAAGTTCACAATAATATGTTTACGAATATTGTTTTCGGAAAGACGAAATAAACGTCGAGCACCTAAAATAATATTTAATGAATTTCATTAGTTGTGTAATTTAATATATTAATTTCATTAAGCATATTTTTGCATAATTTAATAAGTTTTACGTATACTTAATAAATATTTTAATATTTTTTTGACTTTTATTTATACATATTTCATGGTATTGTTTCGTTATTTTAATTTGTTCGAGAATAATTTCATATTTTATTTCCTGTTAAATGCGTATTTTAAGTTAATATTTCGTTAAAATATTTTTTATTTATTATAATATGTAAATATATTTTTAACTGGTTTGTTTATTTATTTTGTTTAATTTGTTTACGTTATATCAATGGTTATATATACGACTCGTAAAAATAATAAGATATAATAAGTACAAAGTTGAAAGTAAAAAGTATAATTACAACATAATTATATCTAATATAAGATAGATAATATTAAAAATAAAAATGTTATCTGCTTTTTTGTTATAAAAATATACATTTTTTTTAGTGAATATCCAGTCATATCCATACGCATTATATATAGGGCATAAGTGCATGTACATATTTCTTTTATAGAGCATAAACTTCCACTCTGTAATAATTATAATATTTGTACATGTCGTGTGTCAACATAATTAAAAAATAATAATACGCACCTTATATAATATTATATTTATATATACCTACCCATTCGAATGTCGTATGTTGAATAATGAAATATAATACATTTTATTATTATACAAATGTGTGTTATTATTATTTTAATTTTATTTACGATACTAATACCTAGGTACTATGTTATATTAGATTCACGGAACAGGATAACAAAAATTGTTTAACGACTTTTATTGTGATAATATTAATAATTTATTATATTATTATTAATTAACTTAGAAATTAGTTTGAAATTTCAATAATGCATAGTTTCTATTAAAATGGAGATGTTATCGATGATTAAAAATTTAAAAGAAAGGACGGAAATAAAGGTATATGGGTGTAGGGTTGTAAAATAAAGGGACGAATCGGACAAAAATTATTATATTTTTAAAAATTATTAAGACACACGCGAGAAAATTAATTTAAATAATCGTGAAGATGAACAGTGCAGTTATTGTTGTTAGTTTTCAGGTTATATAGTACACTATTAGCAAAGAATTTGAATGGTAGAGATCAGAAAGCTGAGACTGAGGATCAGAATTTTGTACATTTCAAAGACATTGAAAATATATGTTATTCCCACTGTTTTGGTAACACAACATTTCGATTACACTGCGTGTAATATTCTATTAAATAAATATACGGTCTCATTGCGATTCAACGTGTGAACGTGTGTGGTATATGTCCATAATGCGCATATAGATTTTCCGGTGAAAGGAATTCGCAAACGAGATTTGTTCCACGTGTCGTGAACTTGATAAAAATTATATTATACAATATAGAGACTATATATTATAATATAATATAACCGAAGTGATTTTTCGCTAGCGAGATTATTGCCTACATCAGTTTTCGTCCAAAAATTGTTCGAAATTCGCTGAACCCTCTATTTCATATAGGTAAATAGTGTTATATAAAAAAATGTAATTTAAATATTTTCACATCGGGTTCGATGGAATTTACGATAAATCTCATTTCTATACACCCGCGACCCGCCGTGTGTTTATATTAATTATTAATATAATTGTATCAATCTCTTACTACTACCATCTATCGTATCTAATATAGCACGTAATCATAAATCATTATATAATTAATACGTATAAATCTTATGAAGAAGACGTTTCCATAATGTCATATAAAATCCGAGAGATGTGGTGTTGAAAACATATAATTAAAAAAAAAACACTCATGTCAACACCATAATAATAATAATATTATTATATCTAAATAATGTAGGCGACGATGGTTAAAACAGCGCGCGCTATTGAGAGATGTTATATATATATAATTATACAATTTAATTAAAAATTCTCAGTCGGTGAACGCGTGCAAGTCGACGACACGAGACTACAGCGCGATGCAATATAAACGACCTTAATTAATAATAATACTGTTTTATACGTATATACACGTGCATTAATAATCCACTTAATGCGGAATGTTACCATTGTTACCAAAATACAGGTAGTAAATACTTTATAAATATTGTAATATTCTTATTATTGAGGCGAAAAATTGTGCGACTACATTCCTTTATTACTTGGAAGTTGGAAATAAAAATATAAAATAAGAGTTTATACAAGATATTATAGTGAAATCCGTTTTCAAATATGTCGTCTTTCTACATTTTTTTAGTTAATGGAACGGAAGTGAATTTTTTTGATATAAAAAAGATATTAAAACACGAATACTATTTTCAGGGTACATACTGAATACATCATGATGTTTTTTTGTTAAAAAGATACTAGTTTCTCGAATTTTTAATTTTGTGGTGTACTTACGTTATAATATTTTAAGGTTACATTTTATAAATTTATGAATATTTTGTAATTAAATTTAAAAAAAATAAATAAAAATTAGAAATTGAACTATATTAGCCCTCTAGAAAACATTTTTTAAATAATAGTTATTTAAATTGGTCTAGTGATTTTTGCAGAAAATGAATTCTATATACAAAATCATTATTTGCAAGAAATTTTTCTAACCATGGTGTATGATAAATTGCAAATTTTAGCCCCTTAATAAATAACTGCTTCTGTTCCCCTTATATTGTAACGGATTACATCTACATTATTCCTCCACTCATTACGACTACAATAATAATATTATGACGTGCTTCTGCATGAAATTTATATTAAAATCGATATTTCATTTGAAGTCATAATTTTATAGTCGAAAACTATACCTACGTATGAAAATTGGAATGGAAAATTTTTATTTTTAAAATTTCACTATACGCGCAATACGATGTATACAAGAATAGGACTCTGGTCACTAGACCTAACCCAAGTTACCTTTGATTGGAGGAAGAAGAGACAGTATGAAATGTGTAAATAGTATTATGTTCCGTTGAATTACCGGAGCGACCGTATTTCGAATTAATTTTAATTATCACGTTTAAAAGAGACGCTGTCGTCTAGAAGACGCGTATATGAGTATATGACCACGAGTAGAGAAGACTCGACAGCGTTTAATTTTCGTTGACCCGACCACCATATAGAATATAATAATATACACCGCGCATAATATTATTGTATTATGTGTTATTTTTGGCATATATACGTATTATATATTATAGTTAATGGGTTGAACATATACACAAACACACTCACACACAAGCTGTACAAACAATATTGCATTTTGTACGCGTGTGTGACTATAAATACAGCGTAGGTAAGAGTAGTCAAAGTCCAAAAGTCTTTGGATGACAACGTCTGCCCAAGTATTTGCGTGTTTACCTCCGAATCTCATTGTCATCCCCGTCGTCGACGCCGTGATGTTCTCGTGTTGTAAAATATTGCATTCATAATAATAATAATAATACTCGTAATAATAATAATAATAATAATGTGTTACACGATGTCGTAACTGAGTTTCGCCAAGTTCGCCGACTTTAATGATATACATTGTTTAAATGTATACGCCGCCGCTGCCCGTCATAATTCCGAACGCCGCCAAAGACCCGCGGTGCGGTAGCTGTATCGCGGTATAAACCGCATATACCGCTCGTAGATGTGTGTATACGCGCGATTCGTGCTGGCCCGCCCAAAGAACAAGGGCAATTAAAAATAAAACACGCTTTAATTTGTTTTTACCATGATAATATTATTAATTTTAGACGTTTTCCGCGTATATGCGCCAAGTGTGTATAATATTATAATATTATAATAGTCGTGTAATAAAATTATATTTTATTACTTATATCATTATTATGCCTACTATGCGAAACATCACGACGGTTTTCATTAACACATGCATGTACCTAATACCTAGTATAATAATAATATTATGAAATGTCGTATTTTACTCAGAAAACGACAACGCAATACAAATAAATTTTAAAAATAATTATAATATTATATCCGGGATTATATCGTTTATAGTTTTATACGAGTATATTATGTTTTTCAAATTTTTCGTGTATCATTTTACACGAAAATTAAATTAAAATTTATTATTGCATAGATATTCAGATATCGCGTTTGGCCGTTTAAAAACATAAACGTCGTTCGTTAAAAATGTATGGAATATAATATGAATTCGATTCATATATAAGAAACGATAACAGTATCGTACTTATATAGTTATTTTACCGAAAGACAACTAAATGTCGTAGAGTTAATGAAAAAATTCGATATAACGAAATTATTAGATCACCTCGAAATGATAGTGGCGGTACACAGTTAAAGATGCGAGATAGTAAACTATATGTGAAAAGTAATCTTTCCTAGCAAAAAAATATTCGATTGTTTTCTGACCGTTGGAAATATCGGAAACTTTACTATAATATATCAATCAATCACATCAATTATATCGGTATATCACTATATTGAATAACACGAGTGATCTAATGTCTTTTTGTATTTTATCTAATTTTAGAATATAATATTTCTCCTTTGATGATAAAATTCACTTATTATTTATTTTTTTAAATGTATATTATAAAATATTGATAATATTATTTTATTTTCGTAATAAATCATTCGATCCATCGATCGTAATATAATATTTTGTTTACTCCCGTCGTATATGCATAGGTACATATACACTAAAATCTGTTTTGCGGACGTTTAACGTATTATGATATTATTATATTTTTTTACAGAACATATTGTGAGATCGTTTCGTGCGAATCGATATCGAAACTTATTTATACGAACAAATAAAAATATGCGAAATATGATTACGATAATACACAGTAGTTTCCTGAGGTATTCGATTGGTGCGGGGGGGGGGGGAGAGAAAAAACGTTTATTCGTATGTACCATTTCGATTACTTTAACGTTATTATATTGAAAAACTCGTATATATATTATTATATGTATTTCTTTCCGTACTGTATATATAATATGTAATGTATATATTAAACACGTGTCATTTATGCGGTTGACGTTTATCGCCATAATGTATATTTATGTGGATTTCGTTCGTAGGGATTTCGCAATAGTGACGTATCGAATAAATCTCCATTTGCCTGGATACTGTTGGGAAGTCGGGTTTGTTGAAAAATATGAAAGTTAATATACACTCGCTAACGCAACCTCCAAAAAACGTACATTATCGTCTCGAAAATAAAAATATATTATTATTATTATTATGTGCCTATGTATTATAATAATAATACTGTACACGTTATTTATATAATAATAAATTCCGATTAATTTAATTTGATGTCTTTAGACGCGTATTATGATATTATAATGTAATAATAATATATCGTGTTTAACGTTGACAATATAATACGATGTGTGACGAAATATAAAATTTGCGTATAATAATAATAATAATAATAATAATAATAATAATAATAATGGCATTTTCGTTTGGCAAACTCGCGGGCACGAAATAAAACAAGACAAGAAAGGTAAATTATTACACACCTTAGAAATTAATGTTTATATTATATATATATATTGTATATACAAATATATCGATTTGATATAAAATTATAATTTGATAAATTGAATTTTGAAAACAAGTACGAATGAATTCCTATAAAAATAAATTTTCTTAGAATTTACTGTTTAAATCATGTTATTATGTTACCATTTGAAAATCAAAAGTTAATAATCTTTTACCGCATAAGAAAATATTGAAATCGTAAAAATGTAAAGAATGATAAATTATGTGTAGTAACATATTCAAAATTATTTTTCGCAATTATTACTTATGTTTTCATTGATACACGTGCTAGATCGTGATAAAAAAAAAATCTTTGACATAATATACTCGAGTCGACACCTAACTTTCGTATATTACAGTCGATTGGAGTCTAGTCTATTCAATCTTCTATCTATAAATTGATATAATATATATTTCTTATTATAGTTAATGTTCTATATATTTAAACATGTACCTTCGCAATCCGGAATCTATAACCTTTTATCTTATTATTTTTTGTTGTTTCTCATTAAAGAATTATAATAATATTTAATATAATTTACGTCTTTCTCTACTGAAAAAAATGTATAGGTACACGTTTGCAGTCTCCACTACGATAGTCTGTTACGTAGGTATTAATTATGTTTGAAATATTATAAGGTCTCTTTCTTTATTGCAAAAATCAAAGATATATAAACGGAAAATAAAGAATAATTATTATTATTATCGTAACGATTAATTTACATTATTATCGTATACCTAGTCGAATATTCTAAGCCCGTCAAATCGGCTTCCTGATATTATTATTATTATTATTATTATTTTTATTATTATTATTATTATTATTATTATTATTATTATTATTATTATTATTATTATTATGCAAAACATTCCTACACATAAGTATACGATTATGATGTATATACGTAAAACAACGCGTATATTTCCAAAGTCGGTCGAACACACAATTATTATTTTGGCCCCGTAGTGTTCAAGTTAGTTGTGTTGTACTCTACGCGAAATCGGATCGGATTTCGCGAAACTACGATTACGGCGGCGGTGACACTGCTCGCCCGAGCGTGGAGTTTTCTAAACTTTTTTAATTAGAAACGCGACCGCCCGGTCGGTAAAATTCACCGCAAACGTCGTCGTCATCCGGTTCTTGTCGCGCGAAGAGTGGAAAAAAAATATAATACGTATTTGTTATTATAATTAATTTATACTTTTGACCGTCGTATTCGCGACGTTTATCTTAGACGTTTTCTTTATATATACATGATAAGTATTTCTTATGATTTGCGTTCCGATTTCACGTGTTTTGACTTTTGAAACGTCCCGCAATAACCGCTTTAAACGTCATAATAAATGTGATAAAAATATGTACTTACAGTTACAGTCACGACGTCACCGTCATAATAATATCACGTTATATTTTCGTATTATATACGATATTTCTTTTTTCTTCGCTTCCCACGTTTACTTGGTGTTCGGACACGTATTATGGGAACCGGCTGACCGACGGGATACAGTTTTCGGCGTTCGCCTCTACGGTAAAAAGAAATAAATATCCGACTGGTGGGAGCTCCCGAAGGTGTCGTGCCCGATCGGCGATTTTTATATTTTATACATTTTTCCGTTTGTAGTCATCGTTTTTTACCCTTCGACCATTGCCGACACTCTCGAGGAGAACTATAGCGCCGGCGGGCGTATATAAGTCCGTAGAAAAGCAAACTGCTCGAAGAAAACGTAATTTACCGCGATTGAAAAAAAGAAAAGAAATAATAATAAAAATTACGAAATAAAAACAACGTATCGACTGGATAGGAAAGAAGATAGGAAGACATGGGATATTATTTTGGTCGCGCGGTGCGATTTGGTTTTCAATAATATAGGGGTGTGAAATATAATAATAACGTTCGGCGGTCAAACACTGACGCCTAGGGGATTCATTGTCGTAAAAATAAAAGTCTCGGCGAAGACGTTTTCGTTTTCGTTTTAATTTTATTTATTATTTTTCGCGTTTATCGTCTCGTTCGCCTCTCCGTCGCGTATATATGTGACAACAACGGTAATAATAATTGTCTCGGGGTCAGAGTAACGTAATAATAATAATAATAATAATATAATCGTTACCTACGCAAAAGTTCAGTGAAATGTAACAAAATATTGCGATCAAAAACTGTAAAATACAATAATTATATACTTTTCGCATTGTTGCTCCTCGTAATCCCGCAGTCCGTGCATGACGTTAATTATCAAAATCGTAAAATTCTAAAAAAAAAAAAAAAAAAAAAAAAAAATGTTACTTTTCGTGATGAAAATAAGGATTTCAAAATATAATATATATACGAGTATATATAAATATATATTATTATATGTAAGATAACTATTTTGAACTTTACTTATTATTGTCTTGACGATGACAACCGTTTTTCATGTTTTAACGAAGACAACGCAAAAATAAAAAAGAAACATTTCTTCCGATTTAAGTAGAAAATAAAGAACTTTGATTTTTTTTTGTATTTTAAAATAATATAAAAATTTTTTTTAACATTATTGTGTCCGCGTTGAAAATTATTATTATCGTTGTTTTCGTCAAGAAAATATATAGCAGAATTGGCTTCGTTGAATAATAATAAATTCCGATCGAGTAGGAAATTAAAAAAAATTCGTTCGAATTTCGGTCGCCCGGGGGTAATAATTACAGTTCCCCGTGGGAAGTCCCGACAGTGAACTGCGACTATACAAAATATTATATTAACGCCCTCTTTTACGAAACCGTCGTATAATCGTTATAAATCGTCGCCGGATCGTGCGTGTCTCGTGTTTCGCGACGATTAATAAAAATATTATTATTCGAGTTTTCTTTAAAAAAAAAAAAAATAATAATAATAATAACATTACATCGGGGCGAGAAAATAATAGCCACCCGACAAACTCTGGTCGTAATATACGCAGTTTTGACGTTATAATAATATTATGAAATAACCGATCTCGACCGGTGAATTTCGTTTCGTCTCGCAAGCCAACGTTTTAACGTTATTTATGACCGTAACTTTTTTGTGTGAAATTGAACATTTTTTATTTTTATTTTTTCATTATTATTATTATTTATTTACGTATAAATACAGACGTTGGTTGTGTTATTAAGCAAACTCTGGTCGCGCGCGATCGAAGTCTAACGCACACAACAACAAGTGCTCATAAATATTACTGTGAAACGTAAATTAAACGCGCGTACACGCGTTACATCGCGTTAATATATATTATACATATTATACCTACATATATACCATGGTTAAGGTTATTTAACCAATGTCTAATATTCGAAACGTAAATAAAAAAAACTGTAAAAAAAAAGTAAACAATTCCGCAGTGTACGTTAATCCTCTTTTATATATATATATATATATATAGACAATAATATGTATAAAAAGAAACCCTTATATACGTACGGCGGTGATACCCCGCTTAAACCCAACCGATTCGCGTATAATACAAAATTAGTATTCTGATTATACTGACGTTTTTTTTTCAATTCAATCGACGTTTCTAACGAACAAAGCTGGTTACCGGTAACGTCGTTACCCGTCGGTTATTGTAAAAATAATGAGCGCAACGACAATGATTACGTATACAACCTATTCGACATTATTTCTCATTGGATACGTCACAAAATTTAATTCGGCAAATTGTTTAATATAGTACGAATAATGTATAGTGACTTTATATATATATACTTTATATTATTTTATTTTATAGTAGGTAGGTAATCTTTTTATATATATATAATATTCTGATGATAAACTTGAATTGCAGACTTAACGAGTTTTGGTAGTCTACGCGCTTAACATATAAATTTGTTAATTTTGCAGAAAATTGTGTATTTAATACGGTTATATGCGTATTATACTTTTTTAATGCTATATAATATAGGTAGGTAATCAAAAACTATATAAAATGAAAAATCAAAATTTTCATAAATGTATTTGTATTGAAATAACCACGGAGAATAACGTAATTCGTCCAACTATGTTTAAGATTTTTTTTATTTTATTTTAATAAAAATTTAATAATTATGCATATTTATAATATTATTTCAAGTCTTGGTATATTAATGGTACATCTGATTCATTATTTTTGACTCTGAACTAAAATTTAATAACGTAAAAGTACATAGGTACCTAGTTATTTTATTTTTTATATTTTTCTGAAAACAATAAATCGATTGAAATATTGTTTTCCAGACTGTTACACTCAAATTACATTTTAATGCATTTCTTTTAAAGGTAATTTTTTACAGTAAATATATAATAAAAAATACAAAGTAAATCTATTTTTATATTTTATTCGTTTTATATATATTATTGTAATATAAGAAAAAACCACATCAGTAAATTGAAAATATATTTACATACCTATATAATATATATATAGGTAGTATTAACAATATAAAATACCACAATTTTTTTTGCTTTTTCAATCAATAAACATAATAATAAGTATTTATGATTTTTTTTTTTGAGTTGCACTTAGTTAAATTAAATTATATATTTATACAATCATGTTAAAAATATTTTTTATGGAATTAAAATACAGTAGGTACCTATACATAATATTATTTTAGTATTAATATATTAAAATGAAGCCGAATCATATTTTCACTATTGTAAACTTTTTTATTTAGTATATTACTCAAATCACAGTGTAGATTTACCTGATATATTTGTATGAACGAAAAGACCAACTTATAGGTACCGATGGTATTTTATTATTATTTTTAATAAGAATAATATTAAGTATTGTTTTTAGTTTTTTACATAGTTATAATATGATATATAATATAATATATATTCTAAAAAATAAAAATGATTTATATCATATTTGTATAGCCATGAGTTTAAACTTTTCGAACCTTTTTGTCCGTATACGTTATTTGTGTAAATATTAAAATGGATCGTACCTAAATATGTTTTAACAATATTGAAATACACATATTTAATAACACAGATGTAGGACGTTTAAAATTACTTGGAGGGTTTAATTTCAAATGAATATGTTTATTAGATATAGAACGCTAGGTAACATAATAGGTAATGTATTATATCGTATTGCATGAATGAAATATTGTGATTTTGATTAAGAGCTTTTTTTCTCTCATACGATACATACAAAATATATTCTGTCCGTAGAAAACAATAATTATTGTAGTTTTTATTATCTCCCATTTGATTTTAGTAATTATTACGCTCGTAGAAGTACCTATACATTATAAAATAAATGTTACGGTATTTTAGTATCTTTTGACTATTATGCATACACAAAACTCATCTTTGGTAACAAAAAATATTGCCTATAGTTTTAATCTATTAACGTTACGACAATGTTACGATACGAGAAAAATTATTGTGTTTAACGAAATCGAAACGTTAAATTATGAATTGAATTGCCATCAGAGTATATTATTATAATTTATAACTATTAAAGTAATTAATGTAAAAATAATAACGTATAAATCTAGAAAAATCCATTCAATATTTACGAGTTATACTATGTATATAAAAATAAGAAATTATATCGTATCAAAAATGGTTTCTCGGTACAAAATAATAATTTAAATAGTACGTTTCAATATCAAATATTCGAATTATGAATTGTCAGATTAATGAGGTTATTTATAGATGGACACTCGTAATGCGACAAGACTGCTCGGATTACACGTTAAGATGGAAAACATTCGGTTGATATTGTGTTACAGTAATTCCCATGAAGTGCGTGCCCGTAATATTAATTACGCATGAATGAACACTGTGTTTTTACGAAACAAATAAATAATGTAATGTAAATAAGTAATGTAAATTTAATAATCGTTATTTGTAATTATAATAATATTATTATAATATGGTATAATGAACGAAAATTACGATCATGCGGAATATTTCCTATATACCTACAGTCGAATGTTGAGCTTGCAAAGCCACGTTTCGAACGTCGAAGAAAATAAAACCGTCTTGATTGTTATAAAATTTCAAAAAATACGTTATGTCGAACACATAATAATATTGTCATACGATTGAACGACTTCCTGCGTACGACATGCGGTTATTATCGTACTATATAAAAAATAACGCATTTTCTGGTATAAAACTCACACGAGATAGCGGTATATATAATATAAAAAAACACATCGCTTAAAATCGACCGGACAATAGATTTTTACGACAGAAAAAGTATAAAAACGATCAGTTTTTCTTTGGTGCGAAAACGATTCGCGTGGTTTACAATATAATACGATCGTATATACGACGTTACGTCCAGCAGTAGAAGAATAAAATCATTTTCCGCCGGACTGTCGGTGACAGCAGAGGATCGAACCTAGTCGAGTGCGTGTGGACGTGCTCTTCTCGTACATTCCGATAATTACGAGATTGCCACATCGACGTCCTCTCCGTGACAGCATCACAGAAGAATGTAGTTGTGGACGAGCGTGACACAGTGTCAACCATCATGGGTCGGAAGACGATCAGACGGGTCGTACGTCAAAACGAAAAAATAAAAACCTCCGACGGTTTTATAAAAAAAAAATTGAAGAAGAAGAATAAAAGAAAATCCGTCGCAGTATTTTTACACGGTATTTCCAAAGGGTTTTTAATCTTTTATATGTTATAGCCAATGGACAACGCGCATTTTATTCCCAGAGGTCAACGCGATTCTGGCGCGCGTTAGAGGTCACTCGAGTAATAAAAACAATAATCGTTCACCAAACAATAACACATAAGCGCGCGAAGTTTAATCGAAAATTCTGTCGTGTCGTTACATAAGTGTTTTTAAATGTGCGCGTGACGTTTTTAAAAGCTTTTCCCGAGTACATTTCCAGCAAGAATATTACGATATATAAATGAATATAGCCGCGAGTGGAGATTATCGTCGTTCGTTCGTTTGATGTTTTCGCGATATTTGGGATTTCGTATTTTCGTAACGTGCGTTCGCGGCAAAGTTTTCGTTTGTAAGTCGTTTAATTTCTAGATATAGAAATCCACCCACGTTTAGGTCATCGCGCATAATCTATAAGGTGGTTGCGTATCAATCAGACACTATCTCGTGTTTTATAAACTCACCGATTATTTTTATTAAATATAAATATATAATACTATTAGAAAAACGTAAACTTATCCCCATGCTAACCTGTTGCAACCATTGTACTATAACCATTGTAGAGTTATCTTATAGTTCAATGGTTGCACCAGATTATAATGTTATCGTCATTTCATCATTTGACGTATAATATCAAGGCATCGACGGCCGCTGTGATAACGAATGTACCCGGATGTTATATTTTGTACTATATAATTTTCCCGCGAATAACGAAAATGACGATATCGACGGTATAACAATACATTATTATATTATATAGAAGGAATTACCGAATGAACCCGTTAAAAGTCCGATACGCGTATATAGTATGGCCACAATGGTATAATAACCCGCAGTGGTGGCGGCGATGTTGCCGTAACGGCACTCTGGAGAGATTATTGTCGTTGCATTACATTGTACTATCTTTTAGTCAGATTTAAGCGTAAACGCATAATGGTCCACCATCACCATGATAATAATATATTATTATTATAGAGTATATAATAATAATGTAAGAGGGTGTGATATTGCATTATTATCGTTACGTATACATCGAAATACCCGAACACGCGCGAACGAGGGTAGGTAGGTACCCTCCTGTGGTCGAGATAATAATTATTATTGTGGAACGGGGACAAATGAGTTCACGGATAGGATAACGCGACTGTCCCGTTGTGATGGGCATTCGTACGATATGAGAATAAAATAATTTTTATCGGTCGGATGATGTATTTCCAAAAAATGTTTAAAAAATAAAACAATAAATATATAGGGGTAGTACGCACTCAATAAGAAAACGAAATTTTTAAATTAATTTCCTAAGAATATTACCGTATACTTACTCTTCGTCAATCGTCATGATAAGACGGTTATTGAAGCATATAAATGCCATAAATGCCACGTGTAGTGTTAATTATTTAATTTATTATGTTGTGATATTTAATTTCTCGTAGAATTCTATAGAATTATATTTATACCGCCTATATGCTCAGATAGGTTAGGTTATAGGATAAATTATTACCCGTGTAGAATTCTCGAGAAGTGTTCCTTTTAGTTATTTTGTGGTATGAGTACGTGTCACGTCGTATAATAATAATATTATATTATGTATATATAGCGTGCAGCAATCACATGTAATTTGAGAAGAGGCGAGATCTTTCAACGTCGGCTATTTATGACTCGTTTGTCTATCATACTATAGTATACATATACAATAATAATATAATATGTTATATTATATCCTCCGGACTTGTGGTTTCTCCAGCAAATCGTCGTTGTCGTGACACGTCATGATAATTGGTGTCTTGATGACGCGGTGTTAACCTTTTCCTGCCAACAATAAAAATATTCACATAACAATAATACGAGTGCATTACACGTCTTGTCACTGGCGTATAACATGTGAATGGAATATTTTAATAATTGTGACTCGGACGAATAACGATATATCAATTAACCCTAACCCGAGATTTGTTATTAACCACTCCGGTCGTATGTCGTATAGTTTTATAATTGATTTTCTAACGCTTATGTTTATATCTATACTGTAAAAGGGACGTTTTATTTCGAAAATTCCTCGGATAATTTAATAATAATTATGTATACAAGTGTTTAATGCAAATGAGACGGTATGGAAAAAAAACGGGAAAATATTGTAAAAATATTAAAATTCGATTATTTTTAGGAAAAGTGCAATACGCGGAATATATCGCGTTGTTATCGATATGTCGGATGATATATTTATATATCTTTTTATATTGTACCTTATAATGTACGTCGTGTGAAAATCGTTTCTTTTTCTCTTTTCTCCTCTCGTCTAATGACGATTTCTTAGAAAATCTTCATCTAAAAAGTGCGTATATAATATATTATATATCTATATATGAATATATGGTCGAAAAAAAGTATTTACATATCCGTAATAATGTCAAGCGAATAGTGACGAGTGCCACAGCCGAATATTGGTTAATTTCCGGAACGTGTGCGGATAACACGAGAACTATACCCCTGAGCTCGCTATTTTCTTTATTTAGATTCCAATTTGTATACGTGTGTTATTTTGCGGTGAATCCAACAAAAGCACATCCCGTCTAAAATTTAACGATAATAATTCGTTGTCGATTTATATTATTTATTATTATTATTAAACACTCGCACGTTCGCTGCGATTTGACGAGTCGACGATTCTCTCCGATAATATCGATTTTTATTATGAATATTAAATAATAAAATACGTACAAGTTAAAACGCTCGTAAGTCGTCGTACGCCCACGTGTGTCCAATTAAAATTCAGCCGGCGGGAAAATTGATGCGGTGTATCTTCTGACATGCGATGATTATATTATTATCGTTGAATATTATTATTTTAACTTTTCGACGTCCTATATAGACGCGTTTATAATACAATATAAATAATAATTTATTAATTATTTTATAATACGATATATTATTATTATATATTTATATAGTCGTATTCCAAGTCGGTGATGACCACGAGAAAACGAGTATTTTATTTTAATATCCATATTTTTATTATATTGTGTACATATTACGACTATAATAAGTTATCGAATTTAATAAACTGTTTTATAATTTTTTCAAAAATTTCAAAATCGTACTCTACATAGTATTCGTTTATATATTAAACGTGTTTTCTTGTGAATAATGACGATTCCGTAAAAAATTAAATGTTATTATAGAAAGGCGAAAAAAAATAAATAAGATTTAACGCCACACGATAAATCTTCGTAATACTTAGGGAAGTTGAATTATTACAATTTATCAGTTTAGTGTAACGCCACCCCGTGGTGCGATAATTATTATAATAAAATAAAAAAACACCGGATGAATTTTTGCGATGATTGTTATAAATAGCATTCGAACGTATTATTTAATGTTAAAAAAAAAAAATTTGATTTTAAATTCACGTATAAGGCGGTTGAATTTTTTCGCGAATTAAATTTTTTACATTATTTCGATTATTGTCGATAATATAATTATTATTATCATCATGTTCGCGAAAATTAATCATTACGCCTCCCACATCTATAAATGTTGTCTTTGTTGATTTCGATTATACAACATAATAATATTCAATAATAATAATAATACCGGTTGATTAATATTTTAAAGGCATCGTGTACAATATAACATAAGCATAATAACATGCAAATGATTATTAGTTTTATAATACAATGTAATTAATTTCGGCGTGGAACTGCGGATGGTGGCGAATTGAAATCGTTGACGGAATCGCGAATGTATTTTTCGAGTATTACGTGTCGGAAGTATAAATAAAATCACAATAAAATTATTGAATTTTATCATCGTCGAACCCTTTTTTTAATAATAATAATAATAATAATAATAATATCATTTTATAATATACAATAATATAACGTTCCAAATGAATACAAAACGTAGACGTGAGTTTTTCGTCGTCGGAGTAACCTCAAACCGCCGAGTTGTGGTCGTGTCCTGAAACCGGGATCAAAAGTAATTTAATGTTGTTGAAATCTCGTTTCGATTTAAGACATTTTGACGAATTTGGTCGGGGAAAGGATTGAAAGAAAGACGATAAAATACAACGCGTTTAGTCCGGCGCGAGAGCGCGTCGTAAACTACTCGTTACGATGAAATAAATTAATAAAACGAATTTAATAAAACTAAAAAAATAAATAAAAAAATAAAAAATAAATCAGGCGATATATTTTATAATGTATAACAGTTATAATATTATTATTATTATGCATTTGTGGTGTTAACTCAAATACGAGACTTGTATTTATTTAAAACGAATGACATATATATATTATAATATAATATGTGGTTAGGCGTTTGACATTTTATTTGGACGTCTTTAAATAAATAATATGAAATAATAACGTCGTATTTTCAATATGGCGACAATTCATAATTTAATATTATTATCGTACGGCAACTTGTATAATAGTTACCTAAGTTAGTAACCTAACGCATTAGGATTGATCGTCGTCCAGTTTAGACTGTATATGGGATAATAATCCATTTTGTCCGTTACATTAACGTTCACACTTTTGAACCTGCAAGCTAATAATTTATGCCGAAATGGTTTTGGCCAGTGTAATATAATAATATAATATTATAATACATTTAATATCATATAATGATATGTAGATACGCATATATTGTGCATTTAATATAATAATAATAATAATAGTTGATGGTACGAATTCGATAACGATCTTGTCAATATTAATAACATACCTACGACGGTTTTACAATGTTTTAAAACGATCAGTTATTATATTATTATTATTAGGTATCCATAAACGTGCGAGTTGTCGAAAAATGTTAAATATTTTATGACTAAATTTTTGTAAAAAAAAAAGAAAGAAAAAGACTTTTCGCTATAACGAGGTACGAGCAATTGGATTTGAAAAAAAATATTATGCCAGTTTACCTAAGTCGTATTATATTATATTATTTATGTGTACGAGTTTATAGTCGATTCGTTTTAATATGACTTCATAATATAAATAATATCTTTACAGTATATAATTCTCGTTCGTATTTAAACGTTTAATGAAGTATTTACTATTGGCGAATATTATACGTACCTACGTGTAAAATATTGTGTCAAACGATCGTCCTTTTACATTATTATATTTTATCGTATTATAATATAATATTGTTTGTATAAAGTTAAATTTCGATTTTATCGATATAGCACAATAATAATAATTATTATGCGAGTTTTATACAGCGTTCCGTAGAAAATCCGTATAATATTTCTAATCGAAACGAGCAAAAATGAATTTCTTCGCCGAGTAATTCATAATATACCCGAACTCACGTATAATATTTACGGTAATACTATAATGAAATGAAATTATTATTATTATTATTATTATTATTATTATTATTATTATTATTATTATTATTCACATTAAATTGTATTTCTCGACTACGGTCTGTTTGTTATACGTTTTACTATTGTATTTTCACATTAATTGAAACTATAAAATATAATTTATTTTGACTATTTTCAATATTTAAGACGTTTTAAAATCACGATTCGCCATAAATTTAATTGCACAGCAATGTATATATATATATTATATATACACTGCAAGGTATATATATACGAGGTTAGGAAAGGGTTAATGTGAAACGGCACTATACCTATTGTCATTATATTTTATTACCTATTATAATAGCATTTCAAGCTATATACGTATCTATATAATATTATATTATTGCGCATAATGTACAGAGTTTTGGTACCCACCTATTTAATATATTATTTGGTTCGAAAACAAGTATAAAATCCAAATTATTATATCTGACTCGTTCATAATAATAATATCCCGTATTTAATTATAATATATAATTATTTTATAATATTATATAATAATTTAATAATAATTTTTTTTGTTAAATTTTAACATAATATCATATCATTTTCGTTTGTTTTGTATACTCGTATTGTTTCTTCTGTTCGCCGCGACATACGTTAATTTGTAGGGCACAGATTAAAAAAATCGAAGGATTACTCGCTAACGAAAAAAAATATGAATATATGAATCAAATGACTCCCACGAGAGTCAAAATATTGTAATAAAATATAATATAATATATATATATATATTTTAGTAATTTTTAACTTTTTTTTTTTACAAACGTCAAACGAAAACGACGATGCGAGAATCGACGATACGACAGTACAAAATATATTGTTATTATATTATACGATTGCGGTTCGAAATGCCAAATAACGGGCCTAGGGACGGGGGAAAATGTATAATATAGGTATTATATTAATTAAGGGAATGCGTGCGGGAAAAACGAGCTGTTGTCGACCGCAGGGTCACTGCCGCGCCGCATTGTATTTCGGTCGTTCGCCCCGCAAGATTGATAGACTGCAGAATTCGTTTTTCTTTCGGAAAACACTTCAAATTAGCTCTTTTCCATTCACTGGTTGTCAACCGTGACCGCGGGACGTTTGGGGTGGAAAACGTACATTCATCAATGTAAAAGGAACCGACGTGCACGTCCTTTTAAACACGGCCGCCGTTGACGTGTCCCGACGTTTTTACGTGCGTACGTATTATACGCGTTATCTTTAAATAATAATCTCACGTCGAAATGGAATTTTTGTGTTCGACGTAATAATATACGTACAACCCATAGTCGCTCCGTCTTATTTCCCGCCCGAACAGTTCGCCTAGATTTTTACGTTACATAATAAAATTTTAGGTTATACTTATACGTTATACCTATACATGTAAATTATTTCGTTTTAGTTTCGGCGAGTTTCGCATCGGCCGGTTTAAATCGCGACATCGCAGGAAATGAATTTATCGGGGAATTTATCATAATAATATGTAACAATAATACAATAATATTTAATTTGAAAACGAAACGATATTTTATTGTAGTTAAAAAAAATACAGTTTTTAACGTATTTTTATATTTTGCGCGGGTTCTTTTTACAAATTAAAACTAAGTAGAACGACGCAATTCACTGCAAATAAATTATTGTCGCGCTGGAGTATTTTCAAATGGACTCACAGATTCGATTTAAACTCGACTTGAAATAAAATAACGTTATAGAGGCTCGATAATCGGGATTATTATTATTATTGGTTAATTGTGACAAGTCTATACTTAAAAAACAGAAAATATATATCGTCCGTTGATAAAAATAACCAGTGTGTTTTTTAGGTCAGTCTTTATCGAGAATATAATAAATTTTATCTTTAATCTATTTAATCATTGATTAAATCTCCATTAATACTTAATTTAAAAATTAGAAAAATTAACTACAATGACAATAACATTATTTTTTTAAACAATTTTAATATTGTATAATTATTAATCAGGAAATGTCTTCGTTTTACGCATAAATAATTAAAAACTTCAGTAAGAATAATTATTATATATATACGAGAATATATTTACAATACCGACAGGCATTGTTTAAATACGTTTAGCAAATCATAGGAAAATACATACACCCACTTCTGTCTAATAGTCTATAATATTGCTATATTTAAGTACCTAAGATAATTTTATTTACAGCGCTTAAAAATCGGTATGATAAGATTAAACGCCGAGCTTCGGAAGAGTGTAAAACGGTTTAAACTTTTCGATCGACCGCGAGGTTAGGTTATTATACTCGTATTTTGTACAGGAGTACAAATAAAAAAAAAAAATTTTCCCAGCAAAACTAAAAAAATGACTTATCGGTTTTACAAGTTCATACAGCGTAATAAAAGTATAAAAAATTTATATTTATTCGAAGTCTAAAAAGACGAAAAAAAAACACAAAAAACTTTTTTCTAATTTACGTTTAACACGACATTATATGTTATATTTATTTTCTACCACGGTAATATGTAAAACAAGTGCCTAATACATTTATACAGAAAACTATAATATACGAGATACATATTTTAATATCGACACCATCAAAAGGCATCGTCACAGTATATCAGTATTCAATATCGAGATTCTATAGTATAATTATAAAAACCGATGTTATACGATCGAATCATATTATTATTATTATATTTTATATCGTGATACGCTCATGATTACGAGATACACGGGTATCGGGTTTAATAATTATAAAAAATATACAAATAATATTACCTACGTAGTATTTAAAATCGCGTTGTGATAATAATGAATGATAATAAATGTGATAAAGTTGTTCTACGTATACTACAAAACACGTAAATATCGTAAAAAAATTTAGGAAAACATTTTCTGCGGGTTTCAATTTTTTTGGTAATATCACCGTACAAGACGATAATATTACACTTTACACGTATTTTCTACGATCTATCGAGACGTGCGCACGCGTACGAATGACAGACTTTAATTATATTTGGTTGATTACGGGGCCGTATCGATTTCTCTTTATTTGACACCGTGCGTTTTCGTATATCAAATCACTCTCCATTCACACGCGTACACGCGGCGCGTAAAAAGCGTTTGCGAATGTTTTTCTTCTTCTTTTTTTTCCCATACGATTCTCGTCGCCGAACGCAACGCATCAGTAAAAAAAAAAAAAAAAAAAATATATTTGAATTTAAAGCGTTCGCATTTCCCGTCGAATACAAAATGCAATAACGTAAAATTACATTCTGACGTATCGATTTCGACGTATTACGTTTTATATTATATTTTTCGCTCTATTTTGCCACCGGGAGGGCATATACAGAATCATCATCAATGTCACAAATACATAACACACACAAACGCGTAAATATAAATATATATTTGTTAGGGAAAAAAGCCGACATAGGGAATGATTAGGAAAAATATCCGGACGAGTTTTAGGAATAAAAATAATATTATTTAAAAATTATAAACGCGTACCGAAAATTATTATTCTTTTAGATTCTGATCGAAGCGAAGAATGTATTGGTTTTAAAATGATGTGTATCTTTATTTCTTCTTTTTTTATAGCTGCTTAAATAGTTGATATTTTTAGTTTTTTGTTTTTTAGTTTTTATGTCTGAAGACACTTTTACTGCCCGAAATAATGCTCCGATTTTCACGAATAGCATATGTTTCCGGTTGGAAAGTGGATGTTGTTGGTACTTTATTTAGGTCATTTTTCGAATTTCTCAAAATTTCGTATCCCCCTATGTATTAGAAAAAACGACGAAAAAATGACGAAAAACGGCAATATATTATTTAATACCTACATTATCTGACTCAACTTCGCTCAGAATCGTTTTTTCGAATGCAATGGTTTATCATTGCATTCAAATTCTAATTAAAATTAAACACTATGATTTGCACACCTATAACCCTGCGGCAGGAGTATCAGCTCGTCTTTTTTTTTTTTTTTACGATTATTTTAGACCGATTATATAATTTATAAAAATTTTAGAATCGCGCACAATATTATTTAATTTATTTTTTTGTTTTTGTATCCGTCAAATGTATTAAAATTTAAATAACAACGGACAACGGACAAGGACAAAAAAAAAAAAAAAAAAAGAAAAGGAAAAGGAAAATTATTAAACGAGATTCCAGGGAAAATGGAAAACTTATAGTTTAAATAATTCGTAGCTTTTGTAAATGAAATAATAATGGATTAAATATTTTACACACCTACCAGTCACTCGTCTAATAAGATTATTATTATTTATTATAGCTGTACGTACACCCGCTATTATTGCAGAATAAAGGTTTTCGATAACGAAATAACGTTATCTTGTACATATTATATACTTATTATAAATTCACTAATTTATTAAATTATAATATTATATATATATTGGAGTATACACCGTGAAATAAAACAACGTAATCACGTCAATTTATTTTGTTCGTGTTGAATTTAAATTTGAAAAAAAAATAATAATTTAATTTAATTTAATTAAAAAACAACCGATTGTAGTGCTGTCACAAATGGTATATCAGTTGATAGGAGGAACGCTTTCTTTTAAAATATGTTTGACGAATGGATGAAAAAAAAATTAAGTTATATAATATTTCGTTACAATTATATTCATCATATAATATTGTAAAAATAAATAATAAAATATTTATTTCATATTATAAATTAAGTTTCATTTGTGAGTTTTAGTCACACGCGTCGGACATTTCTATATAGTTTTGCCAGATTCGGCTTTTGCTCGTATCATATATATATATAAACCGATATTAAAATAAGACGTTTTGGGGAAAAATTAAAAATTGAAAAAATTAGACAGTTTCAATAAACGTTTTTTGAAGCGTCTGAATTATATTATCATTATTATGTCATTATGATAAAATAAATATAAGTACTCTTAGACAGGGTATATGGCACATGGCACTGGGGTACAGGCAGGGTTAGGGGGTTGCGACTCCCGCCCCAAAACGTTTCTCCCGACTCGCGACTCGAATAAAATTTTATTTTTTCCGCGCACGAGGGGAGTTTATACATTAAAAACGCATTCTCAAAATTTATTTTCGGCTATACTCCGCCGGATCATACCATAGACCATAATGGTCATCGTACACCGATTCGCACACGTTACCCCGACTTTTATGTCCGGATAGGAAATAATAAAATATTTTATTAACGTTTTGATTCTTTTCGACGGCGGACTGCAGCAGGCGACGTTTTTGATAAAATATACGAGAAATGCGGAAAAAGCGAAAGTAACGAATAAATACATTTATATATTGCGATAATATTATAATATTATCTTCGCCGGCGATAAGCCAACGGCGATGCCGCCAGTCAGTATACAAAAGTATATATTATATTTATATATATATATATATATATATATAGAAATTGTGCGGCTGTGGCTTATCCACATAGTATATATATTATTATTATTATTATTATTATTATTATTATTATATTACGGTCCCTTTTGTTTTTTTTTTCATTTTATTACTACTACTACCACTAATACTACCACGACTGGTCCGAAGGGCAAAAAGTTAGCGCGACTGCGGCGGCGGGCGAGTCGTTCCAAATCGGCATGCCTGCCGATATATTGAGCAGCCATCGGATTATCGATGATAATAATAATAATGATAATGGTGAGGGTCAAATCGTTTGGTTTGGCCGGGGAAAAAAAAAATTATTGGTTTTTTTTTCATAATATTTTCGAGTATAACTCGTTTCCGGCAAAGGTCTGAAAGTTGAATTATTGTTTCCGGCACAGACGGTTATGGCTGCCATTAGCAGACCGACAAACGTTTAGGAGCGTCCGGAAAACGTATTATGGGGTCGAAATTTCGGTCGCGCGCGCCAATGAAACAATCACATTGTTTTCGCATTTACGCACGTTTGCGATTTCATATTAATATTATAAAAAGATTTTCGGTATCACGTCATTATCGGGCGAGAAAACAATACGAACATATTATTATTATAATACGATCATTACACCGCAGACATATTATAAGTACCACCTATTCAATATTATTATATTCGTATAATAATAGTATAATATTATAAAATATTTATAGGTTAGACAATTTTTTTATTTTTCTATGGAACGATAACTACCAAGGTAACCAAGGTACTAAGGTAACCTAACCTGACACATACACACACGCTAATAACCTTACGCTTTTGTTTTAACGTAATAATGTGACGTCGTCTTCAATTTTCCATCGTGTCCGTATGTATATAACGTAAATTGTGGATTTGGTACGTGGTGATTTGCAATAATAAGATGTTTTACAATCGTACTCGAGGAGCAATATGTCAATATGACCAGGAATTATTTTTATTTTTTTTATGAAAATTATACGTAACTTTGACTCTTAGTATTTTTTCTGAACAATTTTTTCATTTTTATTTTTTTATCAATATTATTATTATTATTAATATTACACACTTTCCACGCAGAGGTGATAAGGAGCACGATATCCAAAGTGTTCATTGTCATTGAGAAATAATAATATATTATATTAAATGTACCTATAACATCACATATTATTCACGTGGTTTTGGTCAAATTATTTTCGTTATCCATAAAAATCACGCAAAAAACTATATTATATTCGTACTTTGTACACATAATAATAATAATAATAATAGCTTTTCACTAGGTCAATACAGTTCGTACTTTTATACGAATTTAGTTGTTGGAGATTGTATTTTTTGTGAGAGAATAAACGAGCGTGCTTAGGTACTCCATAAATAAGATCCCAATGGATTTTTTTTTACCAACAAACTTAAGTTCAGACAATGAAAACTATTAATGACTATCATAAAAATTAATAATAAAATGTATGAAGAAATTATGTATAGGCCTAAGTACACACCAAAGCCATTAGATTTTTATTAAGTATTCAATGTACAATTAAAATTAAAAATTCAAAAATTATTAGCGTACACGAAATATGTTTAAGACTTAGGAATGAAAATGCTTCAGCTGCGGTACGTAGTCTTAAAATTAATAAAATTAAAAATTAAAGTAATATTCGGTAAATTGGGGGCGTATACTCTTATAGAAATATTGATTTAATTTCTTTTCGTATTTTTTTTTTTTTTTTTTTACTAAAGTAAGCAGCGTATAAAAATAAAATAATGAACAAAGAAAAAGTAATAAAAAAATATAAAAATTAGTAGAAGTGGTTAAAAATATTAATTTATAATGAATGTTGTTTATTTTGTTGGTTAAGTAAAAAAATCTAAAATATCCTTACAACATGTACCACCCATGCTAAACATCGCAGTTATTCAAAAATAAATATTTTATTAATTTTAATGTGTTTGTGAACTGTGCATATTATTATATAAAGTATAATTATAGCATGATGCGTTAGTGGAAGTATTTGTATGTATAGCGTAATATACATAATATAATTATTAATTAGTAACTTCAACAGTCATAAGTCATAACATGTTAAGGCTAGTATGATTGTTCATGGAATTATTAGGAAAACATTAAACATCTATGACGGAATATAACGTTATACTATTTTAATAACAGTAAATTCAAGTGATTCAAAATGAAGAGTTAAATAAGTTTAAAGTTGATATATTATACGTAGTTTAAAATTATTGCCAATTTATGCATTTATTTTTTCTATAAAATTGAATGTACGATTTTTCCTCCAAACCTAATAGGAAATGTTACTCTATAGTTTTTAGTTTTAAATTTTCTACAGTTTACTTTATTTTAAGTCCGTCGTTATAGTTAAAGAAAAACCCCTTAATACTAAAAGGAGCTTCAGCACAATGGTTGGATTTAACAAGTTTAGAGGGGTGTCGTTTGAAAATATTGTTTTTTCCACTAATCATCTAGGGTTTATCAGATTCCCAAAATGGAAGAATTTAGGTTTTATGACTCCAAATTTTACGAGAAAGCTGTTAAAGGCATTTCAGTTTAATTCTATTTCCTCCGTCGATATCTGAAATTGAAAAATAATAAATTGAAAAAAACTATAAGTGTTTTGTAAAACTGACAATAACATCTCTCAATCAAACAAAATGTATATAATTTATAAAGTACATATTTTGAATATATGTATATTAATTTTTAGTAATATTTTTAGCTTTGCATACATTCTTTTTTATCTCATATGAATTACATAAGTACAAATTGAATTTAAAATTAACATGTCAAGACATTAATTAGAGTATAATTTATTCTATAAATATATAATTTTATAAAGAAAAAATGTAATTAATGATTTTATGTTATTTAACATCAGTTATCAATATCGTTCTAACCAGTATATTTTAAGCAAAATTCTAACCAAATTTTAACAGGGAAAGCACATTATATATTTATATTTTTGTATAATATTTTTTTAAAATTAATATGAAATACTCCTAAAAATAAAAATAAATATTTAAATAAAAGTACCTATCAGAAAAAACTATTATTTAAAAGCGTTTTGTAAAATGTTATATATAACTGGCCAAATCTTTTCCGTGGATTTTCGACAGTAGAGGCATTTGCCCCTGTACTCCCTGTATAGTATAGCCAAAGATTCCAACGGTTCGATTAACATAATTTTAGAAAGCATTCTATCAGTATTATTATGACGTGCTTAATCACGCTTTTAAATCTCTCTTTTTCATTTTTTTTTCATTGTATGATGGTCATCAGTCATCACTTTTTATTCGATTCATTAATATTATAAATACGCATAAAGTCTAATAATACCGTAAAATTTTACAGGATGTTGTAATATATTATATAAACTCTATTTATTTATTTTTTTTAAGATAACAGCTTGATGTGCGTTGTTCTGTTATTATATTATCAATTAATTATTATTATAATGTTATTGTTTTCTTTTGAAACGTGTAAACCGTTTCCGATCGATCGGACGTAATTTAATATTATTATTCCCTACGTTCAATCATATCATGTTGTCATTAACTGTTTTGTCAATATGAATTTTATATCACTAATGTGATATCGTCGGCGGCAAGTTCCGCAAAATCATTATTATACCTAGGTATATAATATAATATAATAGGTAGTCTATATTCCTACTATATAATTATTATATTTTTTCCACCATTAAATCATTTTCGCGTATTTCTTCGATACAACGTATTAATGTATAATATGTGAGGATTTTATAATATTTCGTTCGCATTTTTTATTGAAAAACAAAAGGGGTAGAAATTAATTATATATTTTTATTCCCGAGCGGTGAACCTGGTGGGGCGTTACGTGGCTAACGCGTATACCTGGGTATATAATGTGTCAGCGGTGGTATTATTATAATAATTCCTCTTTGCGTAAAAATTTTTTTTTATTTTTTCCCCACAATATAGCTGAAACAAACGGCGCGATATTATGTTATACTATTGTGCTCTGTTCCGCGTCCTACATATTTTAATAACACTTTTGCGTTTATTTTTCATTCAACCGCGCGATGGGGATTTAATATTTTTGTACACGGATCGTCAGCATCGGATTTCTGAGAATTCCGTTTACTACCGTAGTACCGTACAACACAATAGTTAAATATACACACCGACGTAGCTAATACCAATATTATAATTATAAATTTATAATAATAATAATTATTATTATAATAAGGATTGTTTATACAAGCATAACAATCACGACTTCAACGTGTCCCGGCCAAGTAAAATTCTTCCCTTTGCGATTATTGTTTGGACTACAACATAATATTTATGTCTAAACCGTCACGTGTAAAACATGAAAATGCTTTCTCGCGGTACATTAATATCTGTGCGAGTTTTATGTAATGTAATTTTTGATGTAGGTAATAATATATGTAGTCAATATAACTTATATTTTGTACGCGGCGTTTAAATTATATAATTAAAACAATAGAAGGTGTCGAAATTCGATACGTTTATTTCCAACGCGCGATCAATTAGTGGCATGTCCTATTGTAATAAATTCATAGTTTTTAACGTTATAAACGTCATGATTAAGTCTCTCCGGTCCTCAAAGAGCATAAATTATAGCATATTATAATACCCAAAATACGCAATAATATTAAGATTTAAAAACATTATTTAATCAATTAATCGTCATAAACTGTGAAAAAATGACGACTTGTATTCGTAGTTTGCAACACGATATATTTGATGATAGTTATTATTTTTATTATAATAATAATTATTAAAATTATATAAAATAAAATATTAAGAAAGAAAGCAATTTATAAAATGTTTACCACTTTGTTGTGCCAAACGTTATAGTAATTATTGAAAATAATTAATATTCAATTTATAATAGAGAAAAAAATATCTGCGTAGGTATATAATAAATTGATTTTTATTACACAATATCCAACGTATAAAATACTTCGTGATAGTGCCGGGATTTATTAAACTTCATGCGATAAAATATTTTATGATATTTTAGTATCAGTTGAGTAAAGTTATAAAGACTAGTCACAAAAATGATTTTTTTATTAAATGATTTATTAGTAAAAAAATTGCACATATCCTATATATATTATATTTAATAAAAAATTAAAAGCAATCTTTAAATATCATTACGTCATATTATGAAAAATCTTTATACGAATGCTGAAATAAAAATAATCTATATATCATTTTTATAATTATTAATAAATAATAAGAATTAATTATACGAGAAACCAGTCAATTTTTTGATAGTTTTTTTCTTTCGTTTATTGATTACGAGAATTATTGTATCACAATTAAAGAAGTGGTTACGAGTACCATTAATGTATACGTATTAACGTGTAATTTTTTTTTTAAATTGATTAAATTGATAAAAACCAAAATAAAATGATATAAAAATAAAAATATTTAAACTTTTATAAATTTCTTGTCTTATTCAAAATCTAAAATCTTTAAATATAATATATAGTATATAGAGTGTGACAAGTCTTTTAATCAATTCTCGTTGTATACCAACTCTACAAAGAGATAAAATAAGTTTGTAATGACAAATATTACTTTTAATAAATTTAAAAAAATTACTTTGAATTTTAAACGAAACAAATATAAAAATAAAAATTACAGTCAATACGACATTCATATTATAACGACGTATATTTTTTCTACGTTTGATCAATAATAATAAAAAAAAAACGTAATCACATATTATTGTTCGAACACAATATCACGTAAAATATTATGGCGTTTGGAATGCCAAATAATACGCTACTGCCCAGAATTGCATACAAATGATGAAATTTTACGTAAATTAAATTTTAATCGTTTACGTTTATACCCAACAATGATTCTGTATGAATTAATTAACTTTTCTTTCTTTTCATACGGGGCCAAACAATATATTGATTTTGGGATTTAAGTCCTTATTCATATAATTAATTTAAAAATACTATGTAAATTATTTCACGATTTATTACCCGTCATACGTTCGTCAACGTAATATTTATTTTAATATATTTTATAATAATATCAATATATAACCTACATACAAAATAATGGACGACAGAACGTAAATTTTCGTTATAATTCTTTTATATTAGGAATACAATTATTATTATAAAGTATAGTAATAAAAACAAATGACACGAACATCGTGTTTTATTTTTTAATATTGTTAAAAAACTATACTGAAGTTTAAAGATCATTTTTTTTTCACCGTTCTTCATAATACGATATTATTGATAAACACAGAGGAATTTATCCATTTTTAAATATTTATTTTATTATTATAGACACAGTAAACTATTTTATCATTAAATTATAAACTAATTAAGTCTTAATTACATTCCATACGAAATAAATATATAATTTTATCACGTTTATAACAAAACGATATTTTCGTTCGACGACTATTAAAAAATACTATTTACTGGGGGTCCAAGAGTACTGGACCCGGCCCCCAGAACCACTGTAGACATTCTCATTTTTTATATTTGTATTTATATTAATTTCGTTATTATATCGATTATTATACACAGGGAAAAATTTTGGACCCCCCAAAAATTTGTTCAAAATACGCCACTGAATATTTATTATGTATATTATGATACTTTGCTCATTTTGATTGCACGTGGCCTATCGAGAAACGTATTATAAACGAATTTCAAATTGTTTAATTAATTTTTTGTGAGTGTAATAATAATAATAATTAACAATAATAAAACTGCCTGTTGAGAATAATTCGAATTGGTATGAATTGAAGTAATATGCATTAAAATACGTGTAATATTAATTTTTCGTTTCGAACAGTTTAACCGTTTTCGTTAAATAATTATAAAACGATATCTCGTTTAAAGTTTCGACTATTTAAAAACTTTGAATAGGTTTTGCTTGGAAATTACTTCGTTAAAATTCATAATGCGGTCATTATTTTTCATGAAAATATTCTCTACGGGCACGGCAACAGCATTAACGTCATTATTAAAAACGAGGTACCTCGCTATGTTTTTTTTTTTTTTTTTTTGCGAAAAACAAAAATAACGTTCTGTATACAGGGTGTTGGGTTGTACGGTGGAAAATATTTTTAAATGATTCAAATCGCGTCTTAAAATTTATAATATACTTATTATAGGTATCGATTGATATTATAACTGTTATAATATTATAATATTCATATTCGTGAAATGTTCGCCGCCGGTATACACATCATTATAAATAAATTGTAACGCTATATTGAATATTATTTAAATTTTATTTTTATCAAACATCAAATTCGTTATTTTGTGTCATGTCTGTTCCATCAGATTATACGACCAACACGAGTAGCATTTTTACATTTTGTTGATAATTTGAAATGACGTGATTGATAGAGGCGATTCATGAACGAAATAAAATATTATTATTATTTTTTTTTATATATATTGTAATACGTAATAAAATAAATAAATAGTTTTCCGATATATCGGTCATTGTGTTTTTGTAACTATATATTTATATATATTTAACAAGATACAATTTTGATAAATATTTAAAAAATCAGCAAAGTTGATGACACGTGGTTTACACGTTTTGTACGCCAATGGAAAAATTATATACACAATACAATTATATTCTATGTGGACAAGCCGTAACGGAATGGTTTATGTTCTTGTACCGGCCGTTTATTCCGATACCAGTGGAGGAATATGCGAGTATAGAAAATGATAATTTTACGAATGAAAAAAATTAACGTCAGAAATGACGTTTTGATATTAATTTTTGATGTACGTTTTTTTTTTTATTATACTGAATTTAAACTCGCCGCTATCAATTGAAAAGAAAAATTTTAAATTAAAATTAAAATTGATTTATAGAGTACACCACGTATTATACATTGAGTAAATAAATATTATCATTTAAACTCTTAAATCAGTGAAATTGGGGGGGGGGGGGGGGGGTATAATTTACTAATATTAAATTTTGACTCTGTAGTGTTTATACGTATATTATTTTTGAATTTTAAGAGTGTTCGTTTTTAAAATCGCCATTCTGTTTGAGATCGTCGAACTACGTTATTATATTATTAGGTTTATTATAGAATCGCATCACTTTTTATAGGTTTTATCTCTTAAATCGGATACAAAAAATATCTCGTGTACAGACCTCTAATCGGGCGAACGCGATCGTGCACGTTTTGATTGCGAACATTTTTTACCTGCGACATTTGTGCTACGTTGCCATATTTTTGTACTTACGCGCTATCTTGTCACATACATTCTTCATTTTAAAATTGCATTTTAAATATATACGTTACCGGGTTACGCAAAATAGCCAGTTTTGTACTCGTGGTATGTCACGTATTCCTATTATAGGTATAGAAATTCACTAAATATTACGAACTTTGGTGAAACGACGTAGACTGATAGACTATATACTACGTTTGGGATAGGGATGATAATATTCTATATTATGGAAACACGGTAAAATAGAAAAATGTACATAATGGATGAAAAGTTTATTACCGAATATAGTTCGTAAAATATAATTTTACATTATAATAATATAACTATAGGCACGTTAAATTAATTTGTAATCAAATACAAATTAAATTTAAATTAACGATTCGATTCGTATTTATAAATTAATTAATTGTCAACAAATCGTATTAATCATACATTTTTAATTGTTTTTATAAGTCTTATTTTTCTTTTTTTCTACTCTACGTAACTTTTTGCAAACAATAGTCTATATTATTTACATTGTATACAAAAATTACTGGTAAAATTAAATTTGCTTTTAATTATTATGTAATTAAAACGCAATCGTTTAATTTTCTGTTGGCAAACACGAATTTCAAAAAGGTACATTGTTGTTCGGTAAAATTGAACTTTAGACTTCTAGTTTTTAATTGATTTTGTCGACTCGATATTCTATGCATTTAATGCACTATTTTCTGTTCTTACAGTCTTGTATAAAACATAAATAATAAAAGAATAGTTTTTACGCTGGAAAGGAGAAAGGAACTTTTAATTAGTTAATTTTTCTATTTATCAACGCGTAAGTAAAATAATATTATATTACATTTGACCAAAAATTTGAATTTGGTCTCTTCGTTAAATATTATTATTTACTTACAATTTGATATATTACATATATAAATTATTTATTGTATATTAGTTGAACATCAATGTATAGACAATAGACCGTATATTATTATAATAATTAAATATTCCACGACTAAAGTATTGGAAATTTTGAATATTGTTCGTCAATTCATCAATATAATTTCTAATTCGATTTTCAAAAAAGTAATTGCACATTTTAATCTCTACGTTAACAGAGGTCGTATGCAAATAGCCTAATATCGTTTTATATAAAATCGTTTGCTAATCAATGTGATGATATTATAATATATTATTATTTTGTAATGACGTTTACTTGGCAAACGATAAATAATAAAATAATATTGGATGCTCTGAAGTCCTCACGAAATGACCCGTAGATCATCTTGTTTATTTTAATATAATATAATAAAATATTGTTTTTTTTTTTATTATTATTACAATATAATACAGCATTAATTATTATGAATGCATTTCATCCGAGTAATACTCGTATTTGTCACTTGAGTGAACACTGAACATAACATAATATATTATAATAATATCATGTCATAATTATTAATATTCACTGTCCAAATATTGTTCATTTGAAAAGTATTTTTTCGAGTATTTTACATCTTCGCTAATGTAATATTGATCGTAAGTAGTCTTCTTCTTTTGTTTTCCGAAAAATTAAGTAAAAAGTTTCATTACTTTTATCACTGTTAGACGTAAATGTTTTACGATTTTAAAATACGTATACTTTTTAGTGGCGTTAGTTTACAATGAAAACAATTAAAACAGTCGCATTATAAAATATTTAATAGACCAGATTTACATCGATTAATATTCCTTGAAATACTTGTATTATTATTATTATTATTATTATTATTATTATTATTATTATTATTATTATTATTTATAATAATATTATGTTATTGCTTGTGACTGTGATTTCGTATTAAATAAATATTATGTATAATATAATGGTCAACTTAATAATACATAATAGCATTTTATTATTTATATTTCAATAATTGAATATTTCTATTTAAATTAACGGACTTCTATTTCCATCGAAGGATATCTATCTCTGAATTCGTCTAACTTTCATTACCTATTATAAGTAATCATAGAAATAAGTTATGTATTAAACTGTAAAAAGTTTAATATAAAAATTGATAAAAGAAGATAAATAGTTCCCACAAAAAGTACTCATATAAAGATTAACAAAATAATATGATAAAAAACAAATAAATTAAGATATACAATATACATATATATATATATGATCAGGGCGTCCGCAGGAATTTGTCTAGGGAGGGCAAAAAATTTAAATTTTTAAATTAACAAATGTTTTAATTTTATTTTGTGGTATTACCTATATATTGAGTGATTATAATAATTTATCCAGAAGAAAGCCAAAGAGAGGGCAACTGCCCCTACCTGCCTCCCTGGAGACGCCCTTGTGTATGATAATCTGAAATATAAGCTAAATATTTAAACTAATAATTCATTTAAAATTAATTTAATAAATATAAAAAAATATACTAATTACTAATTAAATAATTTGTTACTTACGTGTATATTATAGTTTATACAATATAAATCCATTTACAAAATTTTTTAGTCCCATAAAAATGAGTTTTTTTACGGACCTATTGTTTTGTCAGTTAACATGTAACCGAATTGTTCTGTGTTTTTTTATTTTTATTATTCTTCTTTTTATTACATCCTATGAAAAAGAAAAACTCTATTCCTATTAAAGTCCATAGAGCCACATCGCATGTCGAATATTTGAAATACTCACATTCTGCGATTCAGGATGAATTTCAAACATTTTATTTTTCTATTTCCTCCTTTATTTCATTTAGTTTTCTCCCCATTATTGTTCAACCCATATATGTATTTATACAATGTATATTTATTATATACGTTGAAAGTATTTTCCGCTAGTTTTCGAAGTTCATGAAAGAATTTATCAAACAAGGTATAAAAACGTATATCAGGAATATGAAATTCTCTTCAAAAAAGTCAACATTTTAACAAGAGAATTTAATTTTGTAAATGTTTATATTATTAACTAAAAGCTTATTGATATATATTTTTTCATTCTCACTAGACTAACTAAAAAAAAAAATGTAGTTTTTGTTACATTTTATATTAATATATAAATAAAAACGATGCCTACGTATAATTATATGTAAATCCTATACCCAACGGTAAAATGATTTTAATATTGTGAAGTGTTAATAATATATTATGTTATCGATTACATAATATGGTTGCACCTCACATGTTTACATGATTAAAGGTATAAACATTAAATAATACATTTTTAATTCATGGATGTCTGGAATAATTTAAAATTATGAGTGATCGACGACAGTATAGTTGTTGACTAACGACGAATTTTGATTGCTTTCTAACTATAATTATGCTATATTTGTACGCGTCTATAAATGATAGAGATAATGTCGATAGTAGTCAAAATGTAACGTATTAATTTTTACTTTATGGCAGAAAAGTATTATAGTGTACAATAAATAATAATGTTATTGGTAAAAAAAAATAAAAATACGTATGTAGTATTAAGATTATTATTATAGTCGACAAGTATTATATTTAAGAAAATTGAATCGAATTCAAAAAAAAAAAAGATAAAAGCCTAAATTATAATTTATTACACGCACATACCTATAGGTTTTTATTTTTATTAAGTTACAAATGATTACGATAAAATCATTGCGAAAATATAGTATTAATAATGTTGTTATAATGGCGAGTCGTTAAATTACGATCAGTTCGTTATTTAAACAAATGCGACTGAAAAAAATCAATACTACGACTAAAAAATTCGTATTTCATTGCAAATTATTACAAAAAGTATACTCATAAATACAATATATTGTTAGCATGTATATTTTATACGTATATACTTAATATAATATGTACTATTTAATAAGCAATAACATTATTTTTCGACTTCTTAATATAATACGAAGTTTGGTTTTAGTTATGATTGTAAAGTTTTGCAATTAAATACAATATGAAAACTACTTAATTTTATGATATTCTGCCATTCTGGAAATACATATTTATATATAGATGGTGAATGGTTATATATGCTATTTTATAATGTTAAGAGTTATTAGTGTTTATATTGAACAATTTATATTTTTTATATTAAATTATAATGTTATAATTAATATTTTAATATGATACAATCTTAAAAATCGTATATTTACTGTCTGTAAGCACCTAAAAATATCAGTGGATATTGTGTATACATTTAATATTGAAGTGTTGTTTTATAATAATTTTACAAAGATAAATGCAAATTTGTATAAAAAAAATTAACGATTTGTTAACAAAATTTCGATATTAAACTAATAAATATCGTTTAATAAGTTTAAAATATTTTTTATTTCTATTATTTTATCTATAGATAAAGGTAAAAATTAAAGATCCACGATATTAATTTGTTATTTATAAGTAGTTAATGCTTTAAAAGTAAATTTTTTTTAATCTTAGGTATATAATCATTAAAAAAAAAAATACATTGGTTATTATTATTACAAAAAATAACAGAATACCTATAAAACACTTAAAGTTGTATTTTTATTTTCATTCACATATCTAACAGGCGTTTCAAAGAAATATTGTATGCCGCCGAAAGGTTAAATAATTTACGACCTACAATATAAAATATATAATTTATAATTTAATATTGTTATAATTTTCGAGAGTAAATTGTTGTTAGATACGAAAAAATCGCGAGAAAGTCGGCTATCAGACATTCAAAATTTCAAACGTAATTAAATTTTACGAACACGGTAATAATAATTTGTTCGTTTTGTGAAATTTATATTTAATTAGTCATACTTAATAACGGTATAATGTTATACCGTGAATTATTGTTGTAATGTGAGAAAATTTAAATTTTCTAACGTTAATGCAAGTGAACTTCATACGCAGATTTATAAAATTCGAGTCCCATATTCGAGTATATTATTATTATTATTGTCTTATACGTAATAATTGACGACCGACTCGAATGACGTTTTGTGATGTTTAACACGTTTATTAACGCGTTTATCCGTTTTCCACGTCGCGTCGTATCTGTTATTACAACGAAATGACTAATAATGTAGTACCTATTCATTTCAATGGAACAATTTGGCGTGAATATATTAAATATACGACGAACGGACCCTCTGATAAATTCGGAATTATTCAAACCGGACGGTTTTACACAATTACCTATATAATACTCGTATAATAATATGATGTGATACGTACAAAGTTGCATTTGTCTACGAAACATAATATTAGGTATAGGAATATCGTATAAATCGTATGTTTTCGGACGGTAAACACTGACCGCGGAATACTCTCGAGGCACGAATTATGATAACACCCTATATAATATTATGCATTTATTCGTAGGAACGCGAACAAAAAATAAACAAAATAGTTTTCCACGTTCGTTTTTAATTCTCAGTTATATATATATATATATTCTTTTTTTTTTTACCGAAATCCTTTAACAATAACGTTGACTTTAAGTATGTTCTGAACTCGCATGTTTTTTCTTCTTCTATAAATAAGTAGGTACATAAAAAAAAAAATACGGGTTTGATCGGCGGTCGTGTACACTGTGTTATAGCCTTATACGTAGGTACTCGTAGTTGCGGGAAAGAGGACGTCGTAAATTGCGCGACGTTTTAATCGACATTGTACCTCGGTATATATAGCGGTAAAATAATGGTCGTGACAAAGTAGTAGTGGTAGTAGTTGGTTAGAACCATCACTTCTTATATATATAGTTGTTGTTTGTACCGAACATAAAAAAGGATGTAGGACGCGAGCGGGTGAATGTGTGTGCTCGCGCGGTTTAGCGCATCGAGCGGTCGGCGAGGGGTAGTCGAAAGTACTCTGAAAATACGACAACCTCGGGACCTTTAAATCTACCTACGTTGTATCGCGACACACGGCGAATAACACATTAACTCGCTAAAATCACCCCGTAACATATTATATTATTATAATACTGTACAAGACGAGGAGAAGTCATAAAAATAATAATAATAATAATAATAATAATATTCGTAATAATGATAACATGACAAACGTAGGATACGTATCAAAAGTCATGGGGGGGGGGAGGTGTAGAACGTACATCTACGTACTATTGTAAATGTTGTGAGATTCTTTACTATAATTCGAAATCTCGAAATCGGGGTTTGGTTCCGATTCCACCTTAAACCGAGACGCAAAGGCCGGAGTTTATAGGATTTCATTTTTTTTTCAATATTTTTAAATTTAATTCAATTGTTAAATATTTATATTTTCTTCTCTTACAGAATTGGTTTTAAAATAGAAATAAATGTTTTATTACAAAATAAATAACTAACACTTAATTTCTATTTAAAGTACTATACAAATGTGTTACAATTTACAAGATTAATTTTATAATATCAATGGAAAAATTTGTCATTTGATACATTTAATAACACTAAAAATTAAGTTACAATATTTTATTATGCGTTTACCACTCTTGTTTCGTCCTCTCCTCCGCAGCCATCTGGCTGGAATCTTAGGGTGCTCCTAGCCCATCATGGTTCGAATCCAATGTATGTCAAAACTAGGGATGACCGATGATGGACTTGTTTTTCTCACAGAGACGAGAAGGGCAGCCGCTGTCTTCCCGACGGTGGTTTTTTCGCAAGTGATAAACGTACTCGTATTTACATTTTAATTGTAATTATAAAATAAATATCGGTATATTACTACCTACTAATGATGGGAGAGCCCGAGACTGATATATTTTAATTATATTATAATAATATTCGTTGACGTTACAATGTCCAAGCTAAAAATAACGTGTAACGTGAATGTATTATTATAATCCTAGTCTATATCATATTTTATATATTTAATATTTATTATTATACAAAGAAGGAGGCGTTCAGTTATTAGAGTAATATCTAATAAAATAGATCGTATTTTTATATTTTTTCCCGGTCGCTAAAAAATCAATTTTTTTCGATTCTCCACCCATTAGAATATAATAATTAATAATTCCACTGGATTTGATTTACACGTTTATAATCAATATAATTGTTTTGTCAAGGCAAAATATACCGGCGATGATGTTATTGTAAAACACACATTATACAATATCCGTATACAAGCGTATATGAAATATGCCTATGTATAGTATAACTTTAATATTATTAAAATTGTGTATTTATTTATTCGTAAGATTTTTTACATACTAAATGACGTCATAGTCATTGATTAAACTTATTTTTTGAATTTGGGTTGTCTTGAGATACATTTTTAAACATAATATTGGCGTTTGTACATTCAAATTTTATCTAAACGCTCGTATATAAGTCGGGTGGAAAAAATGTTAGATAATTCAAATAAGTTATTTTCTGTTAAATGATATTATAATTTATATAAGAATTATTATTAAGTTTCACGTTTTACGTTATTTTATTTTTGTCTTGTTTTCTTTACGTTTTTTTTCGAATTTAGTTTTTTTTTTTAGCATTAACAAATATAATCGTTAACATTATGACAAAACCTTGTTAAAACAATAAAACATGTAACGTTACATTAAATTTGTAATATTTTACACGCACGCATGCTTTCATTATGGACACAAAATTATACGTTACTGATATTATAATAACGTGTTGTCCATTAAATCTTATTATTACGATGGAACCTAATACGTGACCACTACTAAATTAATATTATTACCCGTATTCATCACCATTATTGTGTCAATTTACCTAATAATTCTCGCATAATAACCTTTTAAACCTTTTTCGACCTCACTGTGTACAGTAATAATAATAATTTTATATTAATAACAATATTAATAATAATAATAATAATAATAATAATAATAATAATAATAATAATA
>JAIUCT010000011.1:829357-839974 GCA_021307375.1 Tetraneura akinire
TAATAATAATAATAATAATAATAATAATAATAATAATAATAATAATAATAATAATAATTTTATAATATTATTAATAATAATAACGTCACAGTATAATGTTTATTGATATGATCAAAAGTACCTATACCTATAGCTGTAATTTAGATGGAATTGATTTATATATTGCCGTACTACCTTCATTATAAATTTACTGGAGATTAAAAAAAAGAAAAATACTTACTAAGGGTAAAGGTTGCTAATCGCCATTACCAAATGCACTTAAGGGTCATGTACGTAAATTGTATTACTAAAAAATAATAATGTTTGTTGTAATGCGCAGTTGAAATGCGTATAAAATAATATTATAATAAATTAATAATATTATATTACCTATTAGTTGGTCGTCATGGTGGTGTTGTTTGTACGCGGTTCGCGCGTACGATGGAATTAACAAATATTTGACGTACTAGATTATTTTGCTAAACTGTAATTTTCACGTGATTGCTGATCGCTTGAATAATTTAATTTTAATCGGAATCCTATTTAGGTACTGTGCTAAATGATAGAAATGTATTTTTATATTTTACGTTATTATTATTGTTGTAATCGTTTGAAATGTCAGGAATCACAGTCATATCATAAACGATGTTTTTTTTTTTTTTTATGTTGTAAAGGGTTGTTCGCGAAATATGAAAACGTTTCGACTGTGATGCGAAAAATATGTACGAACATAAACGTTTCAAAGTTACTATTATAATATAATATGGTTTTACAAAACTAAAAATTTATGAATTAAATTAAATTTTATATTTGAAATTTGGCATATTATAATATAATACGCGTGTACATTATAATATAATTAATATCTATACACAATCACGGTATGGTATACAATTTTAAATATTGTTAATAATATTTAAAATTACGAGTATTCAATTATTTAAATTCCCGATAAATTTAAATTGTTGTGACGTTGTGAGAATAATTGTTATACGCAACGGCAAAGTAATAATTTTAAACGGATTGAACTCGGGGGGGGGGGAACGCCTGGAAAACTTTAAAGAGTCAACAGCCCGTTTAGTTATTTTCTAATTATTAACGGAAAACGGAATTTTAATCTCATTTAATATGCTTCATCAATCAGTTTGTTATTACGTTGCTTTAACTTCGGGAAGCAAAAATAATAAGTTAATAAGTCAATCTATACGAAAGTATAAAATTAAACATACCGTTTATTCGTTTTGGCGAAAAAAAATTATACACAAAGGCCTTAAAATTGAAAAAGTAATATTTTTCCTTCGTACATTCAATATTATAATAAACGAATATTTTACGCGAACCTTAAAATATTTAAATTTTATACGATTTGTTAAAAAAAAATAAACGTTGCGCAATGTCTCTTGTCTTTACAGTGATTTACGAGATGCGATAATTTGTTTTATCTTTTATATAAAATATATAATAATTCCACAATAAATTATTTAAATTTTTTCGAAAAACATAAATTTCAAGTTTACTATTTAAACCATTAATTGCGTGTTATTATTTTATTTTATTATTTTTTTTGATTATGATATTATTACGATTTGCATAAAAACATTTTCGTTTCGAATCAAATCGTGACTGTTATATTAGGTATTATAAAAATTATAATACGCGAGTATTAATTAACAACAATAAATCAAACGTAGTTAGAGAAACGCCTATTCATTCGACGAATATAAGTATTTTTCAATTATTATAATTATTTATTTTTGCTATTGTTTATTTTTAAATGTATTCATTTAATAAACAAAAATCTTTTATTTATACCAAAATATAATTTATTATATTATGCAACATAAATCGTAAAACGAAATTAGACATTATAGTCAATATTATAATATTATGTAATTTTTTTTTTCTACAAGGAATTTAACATAGACTTTTCTCATTAATTTGTTCAAATCACCTTTTGTTTCCGGTCGATAAATTCATCGGCTACAAGTGGATTCGGTTGTCCGACGACCACCGACCGAACGACATAAGTTCGAATATTAACATTCCCCGTTTTCATTTTATCATTTACTCGTATCTTATTATCTTATAATACACGTGCAATAAATTATTATTTGACACTGATATTTTAATTTATACAATGCGATATTTCAAAGACGACACAAAAGATAATAATATTAATATTGTATCGAAACTTACATTATTGATCCGTCCGAATTTCAAACTATATACAGCGGGTTGTGGCGTAATGGTATCATAGTGATTCGTGTTGCAAGACAATAATATTTTTCGATCTTCGACCGCTGTTGAAGTGTTGAAATTCTGGCATCACCATTCGATTCATTTATCTGCGATCGGCCGTTACCAAATTCGCATCGGTCGTGCTTTGTTCTTCTCACGCGCGCGTGTGTATGCGTTTTTAGATATTTACGTTCCGAGTATTCATTTGCATAAAGGAGTAAAATATCAAAGAACATAAAAAAAGAAACAAACATTATATTGATATCATAAAAAATTTTTCCCAAACTAATGTATACTTCAAATGACGTAGAAAACTTTCGATCTTTAAATGTGAATAAATAAATCTAGAACGTAAAAAGAGTTTACGAGTGAATTAAAGTGGAAAAGGTGTGAAAAAAACGAAATTAAAAAAGAACGAAAGAACGAGCGAAAATCGTTTAATATTTTATAATATAATAATATTATCTGGATATAATAATAATTTGTATAACACGAAATACGAATATAAATTTTATCTCTCTATAATGGACATTGAACTCTATTTAATCATTATACAAAATGTATTATAAATCAAGGCAAACGAAATTAGTTTATTTTATGGAACGAAATTTAACTGCCATTATAATATTATACAATGTACATAATATAATAATATATTAACTGCCGAAATATAATAACTGTCAAAAATAAATAAGTCAATTTCCTTATTTATTTTTTATTTTTTTCCATTTTACAAAGACATTATAAAACGTTTTAAATTTATTACTCACGTGTTATTTACAACTACAAGAAAATCTTTGTGACGTTTATTGGTTAAATTTTCAATAGTTTCTAATAAGCCGAATATTTTGTTATTAAACTAATTGCATTATGATTTATTGATAAAAAACAAAAAAATATAATATAATAATCGTGTTTTGTGTTATTCTTATTAGCTATTATATGATTTAATGGTATATTTACGAAGTTATATTATTTGTTATATTCATACCGAATTAGGTAAATGATTCGATGCAAACAACTAATATAATAATTACAATAAAAGTATAATATATTGGGAAAAATATACAAAAGGCTTAAAAATACATTTTAAAAGGTTAGGTTGCGAATGTATTTTGACGCGTAATTATAGAAACGAATGTACGAATATAAAACAAACCACTCGTAAGTCGAAGACTTGAAGTACCATATCGTACCCACGTATCATCGTATCGTCATTTAATAATTTTTTAGTGTATTGATGCGTGAAAATAATATCGTTATTCACGAATTGATTTAAGTTGCCACTTTTACGTAAACGATCGCATAACAATAATTTATTTCTCTTTGTTACCCATAATTAAAGTTTATAAAAACGATTAAACTTCGTTTTAGAGATGAACACACATTTCATACTGGACTTGTAACCTTATAATAGGTACCTACATCGTTGGTGGTGATGACATCCGTCGCAATAATATACAAAAGTTTTGTTGGAATTTTCTGCTTAATTTTCTATAACAAGAAATTTTCCGTACCTACTGGTATTATTATTATTTTATATTTCGAAGAAAGGTTTCTGTGTCCATAAAATTTAACAATGCGTTTTCATGAACGTACGTAAGTATAATATAGACAAGTGATATACATTCGTCTCGAATCGAGATGAAAGACATATGCATTATAAACCGATAGTGATATTGAATGTTTTTCGGAATCGTACGGACAAAAAATATTCTGTTCGTTCTCGTGTTACAATAATATATAAAATCGAGTAACAAAAATCGGCCAATTGAATAACTCTACATACCGTGGTAATGGTTACCATCATTCTTAATATTATTATAACTAAGAATTTACACGCGATGATGTGCATAAAGATATTGATATTATTCTTTTTTTTTTTGGTTATGACGAAACAAATGATAATACGTCATATTATATTATTCCGATCGTATGAAATGCGAACACAAAGTCATCGCTTACTCGGTTAAATAATTTTTAATTAATTATTTTCACATTTATAATATAGTTTTCTGAAAAAGATTATCCGCTTCGCTTCTTGCGACGCGTTTTTTTTTTTTTTTTTTTAAGTGCGCCATCGAATTTTTAATCGTTCCGAGAATTATAATAATAATTCGGGAAAACGTCCTTTGCGAATATTAAATATTGCTCTCGCTTATAATGTCGTAAAATTGGCCCGAGGACCGAGAAAGAGAAACTGTATATACATATATACGCGTAAATTTCGTTCATTAAACTAATATTTTTCACTCGACAAATTCGGGATATTATTTAATTTTTTATACGTACTATACAGGGTGTAACAGGTCTATCTGACAATTGCAATAACTTTTTTTCTATTAATTTTTTTTAACTTTTTTTTTTTTCAAATAAATACTGAGCCCTTGCGCTACAATACTGTCGATTTCAAATATTTTTTTGTACTTGGGAACCTCAAATTTGAAAATTTAAAATTTAATTTTACCATTTTAAAAGAAAATCAAAATAGCCATTTTGTAGACCGGATTTTTAGAAAAATTATGGTATTACAATATCTTCTTAAAGTTTGGTCATTTATTTCTTATGATTTTTTAAACTTTTTGAAAATGTGAATTAAATTAGTAAAATTATTGGTACAATTAATATTGTACGGGTCTATCAAATAGTCGGTGATTTGATTAACTTTTCCATGAAAGCATACACTTGATTAAAAATATTCTATTCATATTAACACAGAGTACATACAACTACAGTTGAAAATTAGACAATCCCACTATCCCAGCGTTTATCATTTAGTTATGAAAATTATTAGCTACATATCACGTGTTATTATGTTTACGTCTTTACCTATTTTATAAAATATAAATGTAAGAACTGATCAAATAACTAAATGCACTATAATAATTAATGCATTATAGAATTTTTTTATTATGTATTGTTTCTTATTACCTATATTTTAAAAATTTAAATAATAAATATAATTAAAACCCTATAATGATATAATCTAATCTGTGATATTATTAAGGTATAAAAGTGTAAAAGTGTAATAATTCGTTATAACAACATAACTTAACAAAACACAATAATTGAATAGTAATAATGAAATTATTTTATACAACAATTTGTGTTACTAAGAACAAAAACAGAAATGAAAAAAGATTTAATTAGCTACTTCGGTTTATTATTGATATGTAAGTAGGTACCATTTATATTATAATAATTATTTTCATTTCTTAATAATATTAATATTTATTTAAATTGGTTAAAGGTTCAGTCAAATTGAGTAATTAGTCAAAATGAGAACTACTAGAATGAATATTTTATACATTATAATGTATGATGTACCTACTACTCATAATTCAATTTCAGTGATATCATCAATATGAAAAATCTGTCTATTAAACATGTAATATTAACAATACCTGGCACCAAAAAATGAATATTATGCAGTTTTGGTCTATTTTTTTTTAAAAAAAAAAACTAAATTATCTTATAAAAAATATTTAACAATAATTTTAAGGCTATCATAATTATGTATTTCCTCACACACTAGTTATACTTGTATACCTTATTAAAAATAATTTGTTATAACTTTTAAGCATTTAAATATCTAAATACTTATTCAAATTGCACATAACTTAGTCAACAATTAATAATAAAAAAATAATATTTAACAGGTAATATCATTACCTACCTAAATATTTTTTATTTATATACTGTTTCAATATAATTTTTTTTGTTTGAGTATAAAAATTAGAATGTTACATTTATTAATGTATAACTTATTTATACCAGATACCTACGCAATTATAATTTCATTAATGTTAAATTTGCACATTTATTGTTAAGTAAAAACATACAAATATTTTTATGGTAATTAAATAAAATCAAAATAAAATTGTTACATAAAAGTACATTAACAAATTTACAATGTAGACTGTGGTACTTGTACCTAATAATTGTGATTTGCTAAAAATCTAATTAGACTTTAAAATAATATGGCATATTAATAATCAAGTTAATTATTTTAAATCACTGGAAAAAATATATTATACCTATCATAGTATCATGTTTGTGTTTCATTAATGATATGTTGTCTTTAAGAGAATAAATAATAATATACTGACTGACATAGAAATTCAGTAAATTTATATTACAAATGTTATATTAATATAATATAGGTATTTTAAATTTTTTAATATAATTTGATTTATTTATTAAATAACTTATTGATATATTCTTTAAATTTCTATTACTTACTATACATTTGATTTTTTTATGTTATTAAATTTAGCTATGTGCTAGTTTGATACTACCCTGTTATTTGTTAGGTATATGCAGGGGTTAAAGTGAGGGGGGACTCCTACCTCTGACAGCACAAAAAAAAGCGTCCCCTTTAATCAACTACTTAAAAAGGTTCGCTGGAACGCTTAATAACAAAGTAATAAAGTGATAATTATTTGTTTTATTAATTATATGCACCCATTTAGAAAAATCTTGATTTTTGATAAGTTTTCTAAAGACAATATATAAATACATATGTATTATATTTTGTTGTAAGGTTCTATCACACTATCGGTTAGGTTATAGGTAGGACTTATATTATTCTTTAATATGTTATATATAATTGTGTTAATTTATGGTTTTTACATTTTATAAAAAAAACATGGAACGCTCAAAATTTCTATGGTATTTGAGTCCCCCCTGCACTTTTTTCCCACTTTAACCCCTGGGTATATGATATTAAGTAGGTAATATATTGTTTTCCATTGAGTATTAATTAAGTTCTTTAAAACAATTTGAAGATTATTATATATATTACATAAATACTCTGCTTTGCAATCCGTTAAGTAATATTATAATATTTTTTAATTTTGTTTTTATAATTTAGTTAATCAAATTGTTAACTTGATGTTGGTACCTATATTAATTTAAGTCATTATTATGTATTTATTAGAAAAAAATTATATTACCTGTTGAGGTTGATTACATTGAGTTTATTAATTAGTTTTAAATAAAAATGTATAAAATATTTATCTATTTATTGTAATAATATTTTAAAAATTATTAATTTTTCTTAAATATTACATACCTATTTTTAAATACTACCATTATTATTTTTATTTTATTTAATATTTATTATTGTAACTTATACTTAAATCTGTATATTTTGTATTAATATTGTATAAATACCCTTATTTTATATTAATTTATTATGTCTTAATATTAAATAATAAATATGTAAAAATATTATTCTTTTTTACTTTTTTAATTATCTTAATATAGGTACAGAATTAGATAACTGCATTTAGCATTTGCACTAAGGTGTAGATATTTTTATTTATTTATTTTATATTTATTATTTTATATAAATGTATTATAATATAAGGTATTAATATTAAATAATAAATATACACAAATGACAATTATTCCTTTTTTATTAATTTTCTTTAAAAAATAAATTTTTTATTACATGGTTGTGATGATAGTGGTGTAATATTGTCATTCAATTTTCCCTATATTTCCTTATCTTGTTAGAAAAACAATCCTTATAATCCTTCTACTCCTTATAATTATTTGAGTTTGGGAAATTGATTAAATCACTAGGTATAATTTTTACTTTATATTTATAATACATTTTGTTTCATACAAATTTCTTAAATGTTTCACCACGAGTTCAAAATATAATAATTTTAATATAATTTTAATGGAGAATTATAAGGTTTCTATTTAAGAATTGCTTGACATCTAAGATGCATTAAAACAAATAAGTTTAAAGAAAATCAATTACATAAATATGTGCCTATAATAAAATTATTTTATGTTGTTTCAATCTTATAGTAGTTATATCAGACAAAAAATATAATTAAGCTACTTGAATGTGAGATTATTAATAAAAAATGACGAGTTTGAGTTGTTTTTTAAAATAATAATCATAATTTCATAATATATTTTAATATTATCTTATTTATTCTTACTCTATCGTTACTCAAGTTAATGAGGTAAAAGAAATAGACTGAATATAATACATAATATAATAATTATTATATAATAAGTTTTAACATGTTTGATATAGATTAAAATGCGTTTAAAAGTATGTTTACACTGCTGTTTCCTCATGGGAAACTGTTTCAGATATATCTTACTGGCTAGACTTGAATTTTTTAAAGCCTGACCATAAATTAAATGCATATCTGTATACTCAACAACACTATAAAATTGAGGCATAATGGACAACTTTTCAAAAGAAACAATGAATTAAAAGTTAAAAAATTATGTATAATGAACAAAATATGAAAAATTATAATTTTAAATTATTTTGTAAACATTGGAAAAATGTGTATTAAATTTCCTTATTATGTGAAATATATAGAATATATTAAATATAAATTATATTGTTATTTAATTATTTTCCCAATTCTATATCTTACTTATATCTAATATACCAAATACAAATTAATAAAATATTGAATTTATGTAAATTTGCATTTTTGCACACTTGACAATGGCCAACATTGATTAAAATTTATCGATATAACTGGGACTCATAATAAATATCAATTTAATGATGTAAGCGATAACAAAAATCTTGGAATAAAAATTAAATTTCGATCAGCCATTTAATTAATAGTGTTATACAATAATATTTGTTATAATTTTATGTGGTATACAATAAAATTCTTAACTTTTTCACAAACTTTAAAAAATCGTAGAAAATAAATGGGTCAACCTTTATTAGAATTTTAAACACTAATATTTTTCTAAAAATCAGGTTTACGAAATGGCTATTTTGAAATTTTTCTTAAACAATAAAATAAAATTTTAAATTTCCAAATTTGAGTTTCCCAAGTACAAAAAAATATTTGAAATCGACAGTATTGTAGCGCAAGGGCTCAGTATTTATTTGAAAAAAAAAAAAAGTTAAAAAAAATAAATAGAAAAAAAGTTATTGCAATTGTCAGATAGACCTGTTACACCCTGTATAACTATAATATTCAAATGCGGTCCAGATATTACCCAATGTTTACCGCATCCTTTCTTGCCTTTAGCGAGGAAATATACGGTCGTTCGGTCCTTCTGGATTAAGCACGAAAAACGGTGGCGGAGGCCAATTTTTGGTTTATGATCCGGCGATGGTTCGGACGTTTATGTCGTTATAAGTCTTGCTCCCTCGTCGACGCGTGTTCACGTTTCCGTATAAGTGTATGATACATAACATACGTGTAATAACACGCCGCGGACGTATCGCGGATCGAGACAATCGCCACTGATTTGCATGGAATTGTATATATATATATATATACGAGTATATACAATATACGGTTATTACCATAAACCCGGTCCAAAGTTTACCAACTCGTTTTGACGGCGTGCGCGCGTGGTCGTCCCCAGAGAGTCGGCCGAACAAGCGATTGAGTTAGGGTCGCCGATAACCCAAAAAGTCAACAGAACGGCTCGATTTGTTTTACAATGTGCGTATAACTCCCTGCCCATAAACATACACATATACGTATATGCGAATTTTAACTAAAAGGCATCAATTCGGATATTCGTGTAAAATGTTATATTATATAAAGCGCGTTGTTTTTAAGCTCATCGCCAAACAATTGTTATTGTTTTTAGCCGTAAACCCATTATAGAAATTAAACAAATATAACAAATAATACGTTTTTACGGACGGAAAATCGATTTAAAATGCTCTGGTCGAATCGGTTAAGAGAAATTCGAAAAATAATAATATATTAAATTACGCTTTCCTCATCTATATTATGCTCGGGGCTCGGCCTAAATCATAGTACAACGGAGTGAGTAATCGACTCCTGGTATCGTATTTTGTCCGAACATTATATTGTTATGAATAAATTTTAGACTTTATTAATAATATTAAACGTAAAATTCTAACCTCGCGTCTATATTTCTTTTTTTATCGACGATTAACGATTTCAGACCGCGGTATAAATCGTGCGTCTGCAAACGGACATAATATCACATAATATATTCCACATACCGACCAATCGGAGCGTGTTGTAATATATACCCAGTAGGCTACTATAATGAAAAAAATTTTCGAATTTCAACGATGCTTAACCGATGTGACATTACAAATTCCAACGAAAAGACGACATCAAAGAATATCGTTGTGTGTGTTTCGTGACCGCAAATATTATTAATCCGCTCGCGATTGTCGATTCGATACATGAAGTTTTTATTTTTTTCTTCCAACGTAATATAATAATAATAATAATAATAATAATAATAATAATAATAATAAAAATAATAATAATAATAATAATAATAATAATAATAATAATAATAATAATAATAATAATAATAATAATAATAATAATAAAAATAATAATAATAATAATAATAATAATAATAATAATAATAATAATAATAATAACAATAATAATAATA
>JAIUCT010000011.1:840074-854471 GCA_021307375.1 Tetraneura akinire
ATAATAATAATAATAATAATAATAATAATAATAATAATAATAATATAATAATAATAAAAATAATAATAATAATAATAATAATAATAATAATAATAATAATAATAATAATAATAATAATAATCAAAATAATAATAATAATAATAATGATAATCTTGTTACTAACTGTTCGCCGCCGTCGAACTTGATGCGATCATCTCGGTCGTCGTATACACGCGGGAATGGATTGCAATCGTTTGGTCGTCGCCAACGGTGTGCGGGTCATCGCAAGGGATAAACGCTATAACCGTGGTCGGTGGACAATGATAGATCGACGGGGCCGTTAAGTCTTGCCACATCGGCGGTCGTATTATTCGATATCGCGGTCCAGCGGTAAGATGGTGTGAAATAGTTTTGGATATAAATTTAACACGGGTCCGGCTCCGCAAAACGAGCACTGCCGGCGATTTAAGTACCCCGCATTCGGTTTAATTGCATTTCGAACGAGTTCGCCCCGATGTCAAAACGTCTGGTCTCGTTTTTCGCGCTCGCCGTCAATATTGACCCCGTCAGAATTTCACGAATTATCCGCGATTATTCAACGTTAGCCGACAGAGAACCGGCGGAGTTCGATGTACCGCGGTATATAAATTTAACAGTTTATTTGCATATGTATCCGTATAAACTTATATGTGTAATATACACGACAATTCAACATGCAATATATAATAATATATTATTACGTCGGATTCATTTAGCTTCGTTTTATAGCTTTTACACAATATCATTGATGTCAGCTCTTATTTGAGGCATTCGCAGCGTTCACAGCTGAGTTTAAATTTCCAATTATATATTATAATTAATCTCTTTGGTTTTTTGCTAACTATTATGGATAAAAGTGAAGCTGAAATCAAAATAACGTCAAGTTTTGTTAGACTTGAATACGATACATCAGTATATATATATAATATTATATAATATAATGAATATAATATAAACCATTACGATTTCCACAAAAATGGCGCGGAAACTATTGTAACTTTAATCAATTAAATAATTTATAAACAAAATATTGTTTTTATATTAAAATCGTACTTGTTTTTTTTTTCAAATATTTATGAACTTACCATACATAGGTACTTACCATTACATGGTGTGCTTACGTGTTTTCCCTTTTCCCTTCTTTTCATTTAAAATTTTCGTTTTTTTTTTTTTATTAAATAAACAACTCATAATAATATAGCTATACTTATTATAACAAGGCGTAATTATTATTATTCGTAATTGAAAATGTTATGATAATAATATATCTACCAACTATTATGTTTATTTAAATAAAAATAAAAATTATAAAATAATTATATTATATTATATATATTAGTACCTACATGAAACTAGTAAACTACGATAATTTAAAAATTAAATATTTAATATTCAATAACGATTAACAAATTTAAATATTTAACCGACGATAATATTATGGATAATAATAATTATAATAATAATAATAAAAAGTTGAACTCAAACCATAATGTTTGAGCGATCATAATATTTGTATTGAAATTTGTTATCGCATTATATTTTAAAGGTTCATACATACTGGACTGTGATTGATTCATTATAGTATATTAGTTAGAATTCGAGACTTTAGGTTAATAATCTTAACTTAAATACCTGCGTATATATAGTGCGCACATCGTATTCACGTCTTGTCCGGCCGTTGTTTGTCGCAATACAATTTGATTATTATCATTATTATTACTATTATTATTATTATTATTATTATTATTATTATTATTATTATTATTATTATTATTATTATTATTATTATTATTATTATTATTTTTATTATTATTATAATTATTATTACATAGTTATATGAAATATGAAACGATGGTGTGCATAATATCGCAAGGCGTGGTCTCTCCTTGGTTGAGCAGTTTAATATACCAAGTCTATGGCCTCTGACGATAATTAATGACGAAAATGGGGCATTTTGATGCGTGTACGCTGCACAAAAGTTCAGAGTTATAAAAAAAATAACCAAAAAAATAAATGGAATTCCGTATTTTATTCTTTTTATTTTTTTTTTATTTTTATTATTATTATTATTATTATTATTATTATTATTATTATTATTACTACTATTGTTATTATTATTATAAATAACAGTAACGATAATAATATGCAGCGTCATAATATTGTTGCTTAATAGCTTCTTTATATATATTTATCCCATCTTTCATTTAAAATATCAATTTTTGACTAAATTATTATCAAACTTAATTATTATTGTGTAACGTAATTAAGGCGCGTACCGACACACACCATATCCGAGTATTTTCGTGTATAAAATATACGTATAATAATTATGATATTGTAATATCTCACATCGCATTTAAAATTCAGAACGAATAATTTAAAACAAAACAATACTCAAACGAAATTATTTACTGTATTTATCATATTTTATTATGATTTCTCAACACGACTCGAGAAAACATTAATTAAACAATTTTTACGCGAATTCATAAGAATGATAATAATCGAATATGCAATTCGAGGATCGTTCATCACACTAATAATATTGTTATAGTGATAGCATCGTAATTTTTCATTATTTTAACTCACTCGATTCACAGGGCATCCCAGATCTATTTACTCATTGACATTAAGCTTTTTGAATAGTGCGTTTTTTTTTTTTTTTTTTTAATTATAAGTTACCTAACGGACGATAATAATATAATACCTTTATTACTTTTTTAAATTAAAACATATCGTAAAAAAATAATATTTTAATTTTTAAGTTTAGTGAAATTTTGAAATATAGCCAGTTAATAGAGTGTAATTATTATTGTATGATATTTTTGACCTTCTAATTTAATGAAAATGACGATTTTTAGGAAATGATTTAATTTGTTGAAGAAATATTATTTAAGATGCCATTATTTGTAATTAATAAAATTCATATTATATTATATTATAAATCATAATATATCATGGAATTTAAAATTAATATTATTAGTATTATGATAATATTATTATTACCTTGATAGTAATTTGGGAATTTGAGATGGCTAATTAAACGAAAAATACTAATAACAATGATTTAATAATTATGCTAAAATATATTTTCCATGCCATGATAATAAAGTAGGTGATTAATTATTACAAATTATGACGTTTCTAAAGAAACATAATTTCTTCTTGAAATGAAAAAAAAATTTTAATAATTGACATCTTTATTAAATTAAGAGGTCGGCCCATCAATTATACATACAATTTTACTCTATATAAACTGGCTATATATTCAAATTTCACTAAACTTAAAAAATAAGAAGTTTTTTTTATTTTTTAATATTTATAATGAAATGATTAAATTTATAAAAATTAATATAAATAATAATATAATTCATAACTTAATTAATAATTTTTAAAAAAAATCAAATCTGTTCAAAAATCTTGATTTTTGGCAGAGATATTACAATAAGTAAATAGATCTAGCAGAACACTCTGAGGCAGGTTTAAATTATATTAGTTTATTGATAAAAACAATTGTTATATCAATTCTTTAGGAGGTTCAAATTGTATTATTACATTTAAAAAATTATGTTAATAGTTTAAAAAATCATCTTCGCACATTTCTGACGCTGTTTTATAATAATCATATTTCTTTCGTAATCCGAGTTCGTTTCATGGTTTAATTCATTTTATTTTTATTTTTTCATACCGAATCATCTCTTGCTGTAGCCATTTCATTTTATAGTCTTCTATATTTCATCAACACTTCCCGCCCCTTGTCGTATGACCCGGGGAACATATTTTATTTAACTATTGTTGTCAACTCTATGAAATCATATTTTTACTTAAAAAAAAAAAAAAAAAAAGGTACACAATTTATTCGTGGGATCGTGATTAATTTCATAATCGCGCTCCACGCATTAATGCTGTATATTTTTTCTCTTTTAATTAAAACGACGAATAAACGTATAATAGGAGGTATATTATAATATCAATAGGTGTCCAACATTATAGGTACTTATAAAAAATATACGATGTGTAATAATAAAAAAAATGGCGTTTTTAAAAATGTCTATATTCAGCACACGTTTTTGATTTTTGTTATTTGAATTTTAAACTTATGGTGACTTATGGTAAAAAAAATATTCTATATATATATATATATATATATCAAAAATAACTGTGATGTATATTATATATAAAATATACAAACAATTATTTATCAAAACAATATATAGATATAAAAAAATGTATTTTAATAATAATAAAAAGGATATGATGAATAAAAATATAGACCTATATATAGGTACTAAATTATATAAAATGTTTTTTCTTTTTTTTTCTTTTTTTTTTTCGGTCTACCACCGACACAATATGGCATCAGGTGTTTGCTTTATTTCGACGGCATCACTGTCTATATATATTCATTAATCATTTATACACTTGTACACTTCTACATATATTTATATATATATTATATGAATGCTGGTGTACAAACTTCGTATATTTTACACTCGGTAAGTTTTAAATGTATAACGTATATTATATTATGCGCGCACGTGGTATTCGATATTTAAATAATATCTGGACGGTTTTATTTTTTTTTTCTATTATTATATTTATATAATATATCAATCCAATGGTGGTTTAGAAAAATTCTAATAATATTAAATATTATAAATCGGAATATTATATTGAATATTTTACAAATCTCTAAAAATATTAATAATTAGGAGGTATTATAAGTACCTAAGAGTATATATTATATTATGTTAACATGATATCATATAATGTGATTTTTTGTGATTATTTCTGTCATAAAAATAGATAAGAAATGATATAAGGTCGGATGAAATAATTTATGTCTATATTGTAGAAATATATTGTGCTCTACAATAATATGTTATAACGATTATTTTTAATGTTATTTTCACGCGATAACCTCAGATTAAAATATTATTCACTGGTATAATATTATAAATATGATTTCTTTTTATCATATTATGAAACTACGAATACATAATTATTTTCGAATAAATAAAACTCAACAACATTATAATTCGTAAATAATTGATTTAACAATATTTCGTTTGTAAACATTTCATAAATATTAACACTATTCGAAATTTAAAACATTAAAACTTCATTTTTCTTATAGGTATATTCACAAATATTATATTTATATTTTATGTAATACGTTTTTTACAATAAAATAAATATTTACGAGTAATTAAATCGTATATATAAAAATAAAAATATATAAATATATAATTTATATTTTTTTTTAATAACCTTATTATTTGTATTTTAATAATTAATAAAATTAAAAAATAAGGATAATATTTTGATAAATCATTACGCATATTTTATTCTTATAAGATTTAATTTAATGTGAGCATTTAGATTTACTGGTTCATGTATTTAATGCGCAGACTTCAGGACATTATCTATATAAATAGGTTAAGTCGGGTCAACCTAAGCTTCATTATTACTAACTGTAAAACAGCAACTTTGCTCCTTCGCAGGGCTCAAATTATACGCATAAAAGTGACATTTTTGTAATTCTGTACATCTAATATTAGCGAAAAGTTGATGATTTATCGGGTGCATTCAAAAAATATAAATCAACCATTATAATCGAACATTATAATTTATAAACATCAGTCAGCTGGGTAATATTAAAATGAAAATACGTTTTATTGTAGAAGCCAGAAAAATGGCGTTTTACGATTGTAATGCGAATGTTTTTATAATTATTATGAAAAACGTGTACAGTTTTTTTCAAAAACTAAAACACTATATGTTGGAAATATTATTAAATTAAAATTTATAAATACATTTTTAATCTATTGTAATATGTATTTCACGAACAACATTAATTAAAGTTTATAATCACGAACATATTATTATACTGGAAATAACTACTGTAATGCTCTATAATGTAATATATTACGATAGAGTGCATAAACCTATAAAGGTATTATAAAATGTGTAAATGTTAATTTTTATATATATATATATATATTTTTTTTTTTTTGAATAATTATATTATTACGATGTCATTCTCGCTTCGTGTTATAATACGCGTTTACGTGAGTTTACAAAAAAAAAAAAAAACTTGTAAAATTAAATATTTGACGTTATGGTATATACGCAAAATAGATATCTATATTTACTAAAACAGTGTCTCGCAATGTATCGTTTGACTTAGAAAAAAAAAAAATACACTCTTTCGAGAATCGAGGGGTAATAATAATTTTTAAACCTCTGAATTTTTCCAAAATTTATCAATGCAAACGTAATCTTTTTGTGATTAATAAACGGTCTAAAACGTCATTTTGATAAAAAAAATAATAATAAAACTTTTATATATTTCGTATAATAATAATATGTATATGTATTACGAAGAAAAAATCTCAAAACGCGTTGCACGCGTGGGTGGGTCACACGAAGAGGTGTGTTAGAACGCGTTATGTTAACATAGCAAAAAAGGTTTAAAAATAAGAAAAATGTAAAAACATAAACGTCCTGACACGGAAGAGTTATTCGTCCACGTGTTTTACCTTATAATAAATTATTATGTATATACACAAACTAAATAATTATAGTGATTTACCGCATATTTTTCATTAAAACAAATATCAACAAGAACAACCTAAATATTATAAGGTATATATTATAGGTATATACCTAAAAAAAACAATTTCGGAGGAGGTTTTGGAAAAAAAATTTTCATAATTTATATGTAGATACAATACTGCCTAAGTATAAATGATAAATAAATATGTTATCATAATTAAAAATTAAACTAAAATTTTAGAGTTATATAAATATAATATACATAAACATCAAATTATATTAAATTATAAATACAAAGTGTTCATATATTATAATTTAATAATACTAATTTTATCTTAAATATTTTATAATTCGAGTAGTTACCCCCGCCCCTTCAGATACGGCCTAGAATATCAATATATATATATTACGATTGTTTATTCATATTATATAAAACGTATCGTTAAAATTTGTCTGAAATTTTTCAAATAAAAATTATCCGTTCATAATTTTATAATTCCAGTTAATTTATATTTTATTTTATATTTAATATACCATAATATAATATTAACGTAAACGCTTGTTTGTTAAAATTGAACTTTTTAATTTTTCAAAATTATTCTGACGTTTATTAATTTTTTTTTATTATTTATTTGTTATCGTATTTTTCAATGTACTTATTTAAGTAATAATTTTTGATTGTGGTTGATTTTCTTCTCAATTATAAATACCTCCTATAGTTTCTTTATAAAAATTTTCAGTACCACAGGATGTACTGTAATTTTCTTTTAAATGTTATAACTGCGTCGTTGAAATAATTTATTCGCCGATATCGTATTATTAGTGAAATATTAATAACTATAAATCTAGTATATACGGTTTTCAATCATTTCCGTTTGTGTTTGAAGTTAAATATTATTATGCCAGTTCTCGTCCGTTTCTAGAAAACCAATATTATATTTCGAACCGATATTGTTGGCCGATTTTGTTTGAAACGGCCGCGGCGGTACGAAATCAATTACACAGAAATTTCTAATTAAATACTAATAATATATTATGTATAATAAGCGACATGACGCGAAATCGATATGGATATTATGTTAATATTCGTTGAAACGTTTATAATCCCATAAAATATAATATAATATTATATTATATTCGTAATTCGACTTTTGAAAAAATATATATAGGTACATATCATTTTTTTGTTGTGGAAATGTATAAAATATTTTAATTTCACTTTGAACTCAAATATCATTTGATTCGTCATTATAATCGAAAAATTAATAATAATAATAATAATAATAATTTATATTTGTATTTGTATCTTTTTCCTTTGCGTCGATCGTTGATTTTGGTCCGGACAATAATAATATATTATTATTATTATAATTATTATTATTATTATTATTATTATTATTATTATTACACGGCGCGCGAAATACAAAAACAACAGCAATAAGACGTGTCGACGGAACGAGACAAAATAATATACGGATGCTGCGTGACGATAATGCGCTAGGCGGAACCAAACACGAAAGATTAAACCACGACGTGCGAGACGTAAGAATAATGGCGAGTAAGACGAATCGGGCGAATTAAACGGGTAGATTCCGACTTAACTCTTATATGCGCGAACGTGTAATACGTTGACCGGAGGTGAGGCCACAATGAGGGGTAAGAGCCGGGTGTCGTATATAAATGAAAATAATGGTAGTCCAGAGGCCTCAGGTATACACACACACACACACACACACATATATATATATATTATTATATTGTCGAGTCGGCGAGGTGGAAGGTCGCAAAGAGTTTAAGCCGAAGAGAATAATAATGATAAAAATAATGATAACACATTAGCCTCCCCGATGATGTTTTCTAATTAGTAATTACATTATGAACTTTCTCGACAGAAATGAGAATGTCTTACATTATTTTGTCGTATGTTCGTTCGACGGAGTTATTAATTTATTATTATTACTATTATTATTATTATTATTATTATTATTATTATTATTATTATTATTACTATTATTCCAGTTTACTCTGCGCGATAATAAAATATATAATATTGTTTTGTATTGCAAAATAGCGATTTTTTTATTATTTTTATTTTTTTCGAAAGATAAAAAAACCACCCTGACAACGATAATAAAATAATTTAATCTATATCGTCGACGTTATTTTATATCTTGTCGCATTATTATATTAGTGTGATATGTTATTGACTTTTAAATTTGAACCGTAAATAATTGATTTCATAATAAAGACGTTTCTTTCGGATAAACGTCATAATAATTCTTGTCAAGTGCGTTAAAGTTTCTTTTTCGGCAGATAATTAATTCAACTAGTCATTACTCAATTCAGGCAATTTTTTATCATTTCACGTAATATAGTCTCCTTATTGAGAAAAAATAGGAAAAAAATGTTCGCAAATAACTAAAAAAAAAACATTTTATTTCGCGCGAAATTTCTGTATGCGCGTATGCATTTAAATAAACGAATAAAATAAAACAACATTTTTTTATATTTTTGTTTTTTCGTAGAAGTCGATGGTTTTAATTTTAATTTTATATTTTATTCCGAGAAAAACAATATTTTTGACAAACAATTTAATTTTTTATTTATTCTTTCAAATGTAATTCTATTTTCATTTCAGTGAGTAAAAACTGTATTGCCCCATTCGAGGTATTGATCTCGAACGATATATTATTAATTGTAACATTACAGAATTATATTGTTTTATATATATATATATATATAAATATATTAATATATATTTACAGGTATATCAGTTGGGTAGGTAATACTATACGAGAACCGAAGAATTATTAACAGTTTTTCACGATTTATAATATATTTTAAAAGTATAAACGGATAACATGAAATAAATATATAGGTACCAACGATATTTTTATACTCATATATTTTGTATATATGCATATATACTTTCTATGCCTTACATGAATAGAGACTGTTAAATTAAAATATTTTAAAATTTTAAAATAGATAATTCTTATCTTATAATATAATAATATATTAATAATCGTTTTTATGTCCATAAAAAATTATTCTAATTTTATCATTTATATTCAAAAAATTACTATTTACTGTTTGATTTCTGATAGGTTAGGTAATAATAAATTAATAATAATAATAATCAGAATTGAATTATTTTAAATTTACAAATAATCTTATTATTTTTTTGGAATTTATAAGTTATCGTATAGATTATGAAAATTTATGAAAATAATATGTTAGTTTTTTTTTATTTAACAAAAAGAGTTCAGAATCGTTTATTTAGTATATTACTATTTAAGTGTAATACTTTTTTTTTTTTTAAGTCTGGAGTTGGATTTATTTTTTCGTAATTTCAAGTTTTGTGATATTTTTTTTTATCAAATCTTATTAATAAAGTCTTGTAAAATAGTTGTTATAGTAATTCGTATTTTGTAACCCAGTCAATTATAGGAAATTGCGTATGCAATATTATTATCGTTAGTGCTAAGGATCATTCTATTCAAATTAGAAACAACAAAAGTAATAATATAATATTTTATAATTAAACGAGCTCGCAATTAGTCTCATATTATATTATCCAAGCCATACACGTTTAACGACAGTGTATATTAAATCGTACTTTATATTACACGTACTCGCTGTCGTATTATATGAGCCTTTCATTATATTTTAAGGCCGTACCCTCGGGGGAATCCAATCCCTCTATAGAATTTCTTATTTCAATACGAATTATACGATAACACATACCTAATCAAGACGAATTTGGTATTAATTGGTAATCGAGGATTGTAAAATTATTAGTTTTATCTTACGTCGTGTTTAACATTTTAAATTATCCAGTATAGCACTTATTATTACCGAACTATATATACGATTTTATTATTTTTTTTTTTTACTTTTATTTTTTAAATCACGCCTAGTTTCATTCTGTAAATACGGTCCTCTTGTACAGTTATACCAAATACAGTAACACCTATCCTGATGGACATAATTTATTATGATATTATAATAATAATACATTTTAATCGATTTAATAAATCATTCTATACAATAATTTTCGTAATATTAAATCTGCGTTATATTTTCACGTAGGTATTTAAATAGTGGTCGAAAGTCGAAAAGACGCGAGGGGACGGCATCCCACTTGTTATTCGTGATTCAAATTTTTTAATCAGTGCACATCTTTTTTTTTTGTTCATAAAAAAAAAAAATAGTTTAACTATACGGTTTAACGTTGAACGATATCAATTCCCTTCTCTCCTCACACAGTTCAACTCAGTCCGATCGACTGTATACATTACAATAAATTATAATATCGAATATACAATCACATCGTATTCGTGTTTCGACGACGATCGAATTATACCAGTTTGGAAAAATTTACGTATCGCGTAATCGTTGTAACATACGTTTTTATATACGATATTCGATTTGAAAAGTTTAAAAATAAAAATTCAAAATAATTTCCGACGACGCGTGTAACGCGAAGAGTCGATTCGTAAATCCAATCCATTTTCGTTCAATTATCGCGTTTGAAAAAGAAAAACAGTAACTCGCAGGGCGTCGATACACAATAATATTACTCGTAACGTATCGCGTAAAAAGTCTCGTGTATCGATGTAATATTATCGCATATACAATAAGTTTTTACCATATTTATTTCCATATTTGCGACATAATAATAATAATAATAATAATATTCGTATCGTGCTCTCACGCGGCTGTTAGAACGAATATTATTCGGATAGTTTGATACGAAACGAAAAAAACATAATATAATATTATTATTATTATTTGTACCTACGCGTCCCGATCGTTTTCGATTTTCCCAAACGACTTTCGACGCTCCTCAGCGTTCGTACGCGCGAAAGAGAATAAAATAAATTTATATATATTGTCTTTGGCGACGAGGTTTTTCGAGCGTGCGGCGCCGGCTTCCTCCGCGGACAGATGTCGAAAGTTTTAGTTTTTTCGTCTACAACTTCATCGTGTTGCATAATAATATAATATAATATAGTATTAGTTACGGCCGAACGACAATACATAAATCGGGTCCCTGGTCGTTGTGTATTATATTTTGCTCATGAGACGAATACGTGAGAGAAATTCAAATCGTATATAATAATCCGACGTCATTTTTCTCGAGTTAAAATTTCACTCTCGGACGGTTAGCGTTTAGTCGAAGGCGAACGATTAAATGTTATATAAAAAAAAAAAAAAAAAAAAAATAGACTAGGCTTTGAGATAATAATATTATTTTCCCTATATATTATAAATTATTTAATATTATAATACCGTTAGAACTCGGCAAAACGGAGTTTATAATACCTAGGGAATCCCTTCGCCTCTATCCGGCACCAAAACGGCGGCAATCTTCCGACGATCCCCGCGTCGTCTTCCACGGTGAAAAACGATAACGAGTAGTTAAAACTATATAACGTTAAACGGGATTTTACATCGTTTACAAATAAGCCATGAAACTGGACGAGAGCAGTCGCCGCCGCCAGGTTAATTAAAAATGGCGCTCGTCTTTGTCGACGACCGTAAACAACGATCGCAACCGATACGGATTTCAATTAAACGTCTATAGGGGGAAAGAGAAAGTCCGAGGTGAATGAAAATATATTTTTTTATATACTGTTATTTCATTTTTGTTTTTTCCTCTTTCCTGTATTATATTCAGGTCTGTTGTATTTATGCCTTTATGTGCATAAAAAAGAGGGGAGGGACTGAACTATAGGCATCAACCCGAATTCTCTCAAACTGCCAGAATTCTTGTTCCTCCGTGGACGACACGATGGTAAAAAGTTTTCTAAAAAAAAAAAAAAAAAACATTTTCACCGGTGAATTAAATAATATATTACGAGACGACGGACAACATTCAAGTTTTTTTTTAACAATATTATTACGGACGATCCCTGCGGATAAGTTGATAAGGGGAATTCGAAAATTTATCGCATCCATTATGTACACGTACTATATATAAAATTATTAAAGTTTCAAATAATCCTCTCTCGGTCGGTTATAAAGAATAAAATTAAAAATAGTCTTCTTTTTCGTCTCCCCTTGATCCGTAGTACGCGCTCGATAGTAATCCATAAATTTTCGTATCGAGTATCGATAAAAACACCTGAGATTCGCTGGAATTTATGAATTTTAAAAACCGAAAAAATAAACAAAAAAAAAAAAAAAAACGTTACCGGCAACGACTGTTTATTCTGAGTACGCGTTAACTCGATTACACGAGGTATAATATCCGAATATTGTTTGAACATTTTTACACACGACGTGATGACGTTAAGTGTTAACACGTTACCGTATTATAATCAATGAAGACTACCCATAGACGAAAATACGTCGCGTCTCCAGAGATTGATAAAATATTATATTCTCCTTGAATTTCGCCAGTAATTTTTTCTCCTTTCCTTGATAAATTGTATTTATTATTTTTACCAACATTCGTCGCATATACGTCGTTAATATAACGTTTTTTATTTTATTTTTTTGTTCGATCCCTTATTAATGCCATAAAACATAATAATATTATAACGTATAAACAACTCTCGTACGATTAAAATACAACGCGTGGTCTACAACTGGGTAAGACGAGTAAAAAATAAACTCTTAATGAACTATACGTCTATACACGATGCATAACCTATAAAATATATTCGTGATTATTATTTTTATTTATTTATTTTTTTTATTTTTAAATTGATATAACGAACGATTCGTCGCTATAATAACGTTCGATAAAACAATACTACCTACTCGAAATATGAGATTTTTTTTTTTTAATAAATCTTTGGATAAATAAATTTCATTCCCTCGTTCTCATTGAGATTTGAGATGGTATGGAGACACTTTAGAAACTGTATATAGACCGGGATATAGACACATCTTAATTAGAACACCGGATTAAAATTTTATATTTATTTTAATGAGATATTTTTTAAGTAGTGTATTATTTTAATCGTCGTTTTATTACCCCGAACACGACGTTTTCTTTTCGTGCAAGTATATGCCTCTATTAATTACATTATTAGTTATTATATATCACGCGTTGGAATAATTTCTAATTATAATCGTTCCTCCAAACGGAACGTCCCACCCACGTCACACGTTCGGTAATAAACGAAACGTTACCAAAGGTTTTTATTATATTTTGTTATTATATCGTCTAATATATATATAATATAGGATCGATATTATGAGGAGTTATTACTTTTTTAATCGAACCGATAAAAAAATTTAATAAAAATCTGACATTATTATTATTTTTCTTTATCGCAATATTAATATATTTTCTTTTAATATTTTTCTATTATAATATATTAGATAAGATAAATATAAAATAATACATATTATAAGCTATTTAAATAGCTACATAATATGTTGTTATACAAAAATATGAAATATGGGTCTACAAAATTGTTAAATATTTTATTGTTGGTTTTTCAACCGGATTTATATGTTATATATTCATTTTTTCATTCTTTTTTTTTGACATTTAAAACATCGCATTATAAGAGTTAAGGTTTTTATCATTATTGAACGTATTAATATTTACACTTCTGGTATAAAACATTTAACCGTTGAAATTCTAAAAAAAAAAATATAGTTTTATATAATATATATGTATATAAATATAAAATATCCGAATTGATTATGATGATTTAACGTATTTTCTAAACATTATATTATATTTAAAATAAAAACTCATTTAAACTTTAAACTTTTAAATTGTTATTAATGTTATTCCTGTTATTTTAAACATTTTAATGTCACCGATAAATTACAAATTGGTCTGAAAAAAAAAAA
>JAIUCT010000011.1:866161-876593 GCA_021307375.1 Tetraneura akinire
TATTATTATTATTATTATTATTATTATTATTATTATTATTATTATTATTATTATTATTATTATTATTATTATTATTATTATTATTTATGTAATCACACGTTCGCACGCACGCAATAGTATAAGACTATATCGTCATGATGTCACAAGAATTTTTTTTTTTTTTTTTAACTAACTAATTCTCAATCAAAGACGTATTATTTTACCTATACATAAGACATAACGTAATAAATATACTTACGGTAAAAAGTATTTCATTTAATATAAAATCATTATAACCATTCAGGTAAGACGGTACCATAATATTATATTATTATTGTGTTCTCCGTTCGATATTAACTATAGCAATATTGTTGTGCCAAAATAGAGTTTCTATTTCCATTATTATCCAAATACATCCTATTGTAAGAAGTTATATATATATTATATATATAATCCAACTTCTATGCCAGCGCTTAAAACTTTCCGAACAATCGGAAACGGTTTATATTGATTATTATTCAACCCTTACATTGAACCGTATTGACAGTTGTCGTCTAAATGTTCCAACTATACCACTTCAAAGGTGTTATAAATAATTGTATTTTCAACGTACCCTGTACAAATATAAACTTAACACGAGTATAATAATTTATAAAAATTAAATATTATTAAATATTATATTGTTTGGAATAAAAATTCCACGGACAGGAATATTATTTAATATTTTACACGCGTGATGACTGTACTGTTTTATCCACGTAATTCGATAGAACTCTGTAAAATATATATACCTGTATAAATTAAATTTGATCTCGAACAAAAACTATGCAAATCATTATGATGCGGTTGTTTATTAATCGATAATATTTATTTTTTCCGCCGACAATATTTTAAAGTTGTGTTTGTATACGTTCCAGAATCGCCTTAAAACAACCTATGAAGGTTTTAAGCAAGAAATATCTCCAGACATTGTTTTTGTAATGTAAAAGCTTAAAGTTTCTTCCATTAGGAATAACTTTATATAAGTGTGTCTGAAGCACACTTTTGTGCTATTAATTTGGTGATGGCTACGTTATAATATTATAATGTAGACGGTATAACAAAAAACATGAATTATTGTTTTATATAATTATGATACCCATTGATTAATTCATTAACGTCTTAAATCCCCTCCAGTTATATACGTATATAATATACTCATCATAATAATAATAATACGAACAATTGAAATCGTTAGAGCATAAAATATATTTTAAATATTATACTTTAATATTGTTTAAACCATCGCGGAAATTAACTGTTATCGTTTAACGGATAATGCAGTTTAATGTAAATATTAATCTCAATAACAATTTATATTTTTAAAAAATAATAATAAACACTATAATTTGCATAACCCGAGCGAATGATTTATTTTAATAATAACAACAATAATACATAATATTATTAATACACTTTCTAATATTATCATAACAATAAAATATCGACCAGTGATTAGTAAAATAAAAATAACATTTTCATATCACGCTACATTTCCGTAGAGATTTTGAAAATTTAACAAAAACGTTAATATACTATTCAAATTTTTTTATTTGACGTAAACATTTTGATCACCCCGTATATATTTTATTATTAACTTATACAAAACATTTAATACTGTTTTTTTAAGAAAACATGTTCTATTAGGTATTATTGAGTAATATCTAAAGGAAAAATAATTCACCGATGCGGATGACATCCAATTATTTGCGTCATGAAGAAAAATGACGAAAATTTTAAACGCACTGCGGTATGTAAATATAAAATTAGTCAGTAGCGAACGCGCTAAATAAAAAAATATGTTAATTTTACTAATTAATTTAAATTTCGTTAGACGATTAGTATAATTTGTTAGCTTTTAAGGTGGTTTTTATTTTCAACTTTTGAAATAACTTTAAACAAATATATTTTTATGGAAAGTATATAATATTTACAGCAGATACATCATGTTTCTGATTTAAGTACCACGTTTTAATGATTATTAAAAAAAAAAAAAAACTAATAGTGTATTTTTAAATAAGGAGAATAATATCATGAAATTATATTTTTATAACTGATAATTTACTTAATTGCTTAATATTTTTATTGTGTTGGTTTATCATATTCGTTGAATGACTTAGGCCAATAATTTTAATGGTAAAATAATGTCATAATTTTTAAAAAATTAACTAAAAATTTCTGTCAAAATAAGTTCACTAATTAATATTTTAATAATTATGATTAAAATATTATATTAAAAGTTCAATAATTATTCTATATGGATATATATTTAATAACTTTAAATTTATTGATAATAAATAAATAAATTTTAGAAGATCGATTTTAGGGTAAATTGCGTGGATTCGTTTAATAACGCGAAAACAATAATTATTTATTCTATATTGTTTTTATACTCGTATTTTATTATTACCTATTATTATTATTGAAAATTTAGTCAACCATAAAATATTGTTTTTGATATTAAAAAAAAAAATAATAATAATAATTATAATTAAATACGAGCTTATAAATAATTTAATATATGAATTTCGTTTGAAACGAGATAAAATGTTATATTATTTTAATTGGAAAATAAATAATTTAATCATGCTGCATAAATTGCTAGGATTAATATTTAATAATTAATCGCGTAATATTATATATAATGTTTTTTTTTCTCGTTACGTTTCAATACAATATGTTTATACTATTATACGTTGTATGACGATGGCCGCGTAGGGTTCGCCCCGGACGGAAAATCTACCCTGGGGTGAAAAATTTAAAAATAAAAGAACAAACGTATATTACTTGGCCGACCAAGAAAAATTTCAAATTGAAAAAAAAAATATACACATATATCGTTTATTGTAATTTTTCGTTATTTTTTTTTCTTTGGCTACACTTTTTTGCCGCAGCGACGGTTATATTATTTTACGAAGTCGCCGCTTTTACGGACCCGAACCGTCAATAATATTTTTGTATTTGCCCGTTGGATATCGCGGCACGATGAAAATATTGTCATGTTATATAAACGAGACAAGCGTGCATACGAGGAACGGTTTTATCGTAGTACGTTACGTTGTAATTTTATATAAAGTAGGTAAATGTATAAAGGTATAAAAGAAGAAAAAAAAAACGCTTTCCTTTGTTCGTCTGTTATCCCTGGCCTCGGGTCTCCCGGCGTTTTTCACGTATCAATAATACCTGAAGAACAAGTCACCCAAGTGAGTGTTGGATTCCTCTGGAGTGTAACGTAACACAGTTTGAATTCAACATGGTAATGTTGCGTATGCGTTGGTACGGTTCGAAGATCAAAGTGTCGACTCGGGAGTAATTTTTCCCCCGCAGACGTGTGCGCCCGCAAAAAGCAGTCTGCTGCAGAAGCGAAATACAATATTACACGACACAAACAAATAGCTGTATTTTCTAAGTATAAAAATATAAAAAAACAATAAAGATTGCGAAATAATAATATTATATATTATTTTTACGTATAAACGTATGAAAAAATGTATAAGTTTCGAATTTTTTTTCGAACTTTCCGACTGTTATACTAAACCGAATTATACGTATAATTATTGAAGTCAAAAACAATAACAAACATAAAATCATAAATATATATTTAACTGTTTATAATTTATAATTTATATACAGGTTATAATATTTATATCAGTAGGAAATGTATATAAAATATGTTTATTAAAACATTTAATAATTCATAAGTAATAATATAATAACAAAGAACAGACACTATCGAAGAAAACAGTAGGGTTGAACACAGGGACGATTTTGAGGATTCGAATTTATCGTGAAATTTTCAATAGTTATAATAGAGATAATAAGTTGAAACGTCCAAAATTGGATTAATATCGATGAATGATATTTTTAAATCTCACACTTAAATTTATCTACGCTATTCCTGCTCCTTTCTTCAAGTATTAGCAAGAAGTAAAAACGATACCACTGGACAATTTATATTCTCACGTAGTCACGTTTCAATTTCAATTTCATATATTAGATTCTGAGCGAAGCGAAGAATGTATTGGTTTTACAATGATGTGTGATTATTTTTTGTTTTTTTTTTTTTTTTTTTTTTTTTTTTATGTCTGTGTACAAAAATACTACCCGAAATAATGCTCCGATTTTCACGAATAGGGTATGTTTCCGGTAGCAAAGTGGACGTAGTTGGTACTTTACTTAGGTCATTTTTTGAATTTCTCAAAATTGACGCTATGCGGTAGAAAAAACGGCGAAAAAATGACGAAAAAACTGCATTTTTCGCGAAAAATGAAATTTCGACGAATTCGATTTCTATATTTCACGATAACTCAGGCAATTTTTAAGATAGAGACCTGAAATTTTTTTTGGATGTTCACATAGCTACTATATATATGTGGTACAATTTTGGAACCGTTACATTAATTTTTCTCCAGAATATAGGACTTTGAATATTTCGTAAAATTCACGTTTTTACGTATATAATGTGTGATAAAATTGTCAATTTTGGGTATTTTAGTCTGAAAAAAAATTTTACTGAAGTATACTTACATATTACTTAACATCATACTAAAATATTAGAAAAATCCATTGTCAAAATTTTTTTTTATAGCCGTTTTAAGTTGATATTTTTAGGAAAACGAAAATTTTAGAATCCATACATATAAATAAATATTCTGAAAACACTTTTACTACCCGAAATAATGCTTCGATTTTCACGAATAGCGAGTTTCAGATGTAAAAGTGGATGTAGATGGTACTTTATTTAGGTCAATTTTCGAATTTCTCAAAATTGACTATAAGCGGTAGAAAAAACTTCGAAAAAATGACAAAAAAACGGCATTTTTCACGAAAAATGAAATTTTGACGAATTCAATTTCTATATTTCACGATAACTCGAACAATTTTTAAGTTAGAGACTTGAAAATTTTTTTGGGTGTTCACATAGCTATTATATATATGTGGTAAAATTTGGGAACCGTTTTTTAAATTTTTTTACTAAATATAGGACTTCGAATATTTCGTAAATTTCTCGTTTTTACGTATATAATGTTTGATAAAATTGGTAATTTTTGGTATTAGGGTCTGAAAATTTTACTGAAGTATACTTCCATATTACTTAACATCATACTAAAATATTAGAAAAATCCCTAATCTCAATTTTTTTTTATAGCTGTTTTAAATTGATATTTTTAGTTCAAACGAAAATTATAATCTGACTGAACTTCGCTCAGAATCGTTTTTTCGAATGCAATGGTTTATCATTGCATTCAAATTCTAATTAAAATTAAACGCTATGGTTCGCACACCTGTATCCTGAGCGGCAGGAGTATCAGCTCTTTTTTTTATTTTTATGCTATCATAATAAGACGAGTGTAAAGAATAAACTTTATGTATCCAATTTTAACCGAAACAATCGATTTTGAATTTTTATTTTAATATAATTATAATATGCGGAAATAGTTTGTTTTCGAAATATTTTTTACAGTTTTAACCGCACGAATAAATTTTTTTGTTTTTTTTTTTTTTTTATTGAAATTAATTTCGACATTTTACAATTGTATTACATATATAATATGTTTTTTAGATTATAGTTGAAAATCAACGTATTATCAATGTTATTTTTAACCTCAAATTATTATAGTTTCTCGAGTCTCGACCATATTATATAATATGCTCATTAGTCATTACATTTTATATTTACCTAATATAAAAAAATATAAATTAATTAATTATAAAGTTTTTTTTTACGAGATAACTATAAACGATATTAAAACTTTTTTGATATTATTATTATACGGGTATGTTTACAAAATTACACAAGTACGAGTATAATGATATGCAAGTTTACTTACAGAAACCTATTAAACAAGGCGCTATTTCTTCATTCCAAGCCTCCACCTCTTATAATTTTATACGATTATTCTAAATATGCGAATGTGCAAATGATTCGCATATTCAGAATTTTATAAAATCGCAAAACGCGTGGTGTGTTGGAAAAACGAAAACATATTAAATATAAACTATGAAATTCTGGAGTTAACGTTATAAATTAAAGGAATTTTTTAGTTTTGCGTGGAAATAACACGAATATTTTATCTCTGCTATACATTTAAATATTTGGAATATTAATTATATTTTTAATTTTTAATAGCGCTTTTGGGTTAATTTCTAATCGATATTCATCAATAATAATAACGATAGAAATTGTTTCGTTTATAATAATACAAATAAAAGTAATTGAGACTAAGTCGAGATCGAAAATCTCTTCGATTTTGCATATATAAATCGTTTAAATAACTATGAAAATAATAATAATTATTATTTTATTTTGAAGAGATTTGTTTTTATTATAATTCTTCGTATTATACGCGTTATACAAAAGGGAACGTATAAAACCGCTTTTTATATTCGTTATTAAACGATTCGACGAGCATACCAACTTTTATTGTCCATGTAAAATTATAAATTATTAATAACATTATAAATATGTGGAAAATATAGAAATAATTAAACGAATTTTGTTTGAAAATTTATCGGATTCGTCATGTTTTCGACTACTCGTTGCGACCAACTGATAACATATTAATATCGTTGTAATATTTACATTTTTGGCGCGTACAAAAAACTACTATAACGTAGGTATATATGAGTGTATACGTATCGTAAGGGGAGTGGTATAATAATAATATGATGACCTATATTTTAAAATATCGAACAACTCGAAAGAGTTATCGACGGGTCGGTAAATTTTGGCGACGGTGTATTTTCGTAAAGTCGTGGAAAAATAACAGCTGAACCGGAACGAGAGGGAAAATCTGGGCTAAAACCGACGAGTCGATATTAATTAAGGCCGTGTGACGAGCTGTTAAATTATAAAACGTTCTACGAAATCACAGATTGTAATCAATGACAAATTGACACGTACGTACGTATAATATTATTATAATAATTTTCTCGTGGAAACGTATAATAATTAATATTGGTCGACCGGAGATTATTTGGACGGTGACAATAAATAATAATATATTATAATAACGCAACCGATCGACAGGAGATGCGGTTTAACCTCCCTGGAAATAACAATGTTCTTGTAAACGAGTATACGTGAAATTTAACATAACATGAATAATAATATACAAGTATATATATTACTATTATGTTAATGAAATATATACATAAATGGCATTTATATTTAATAATTATCGATCCGGCTCGACGTCATTTTGTGACCAATGTCAGCCAAAGGATTGTATATACTCCTCTGTCACGTGAAGTTTCTTGTATGATAATGCATTTTAATATTTTATGTCACCATCCCCCGTGTGGTTTTATTAGAAAAGTATTCCCCAATGACAAATTTTGGTATATTTAAAATATTGTACCTTAAACCTGTATCTATTTGTTAAATTTCTCTTTCAAATTAGTTTACGTTTAAACTGTACGAATATGACGTATAGTAGGTACATATATTTTTTTTTTATTGTTATATGCAATACTTCAGAGCAAAATTGAAAAAATCCTACCCCCTTTAGGTTAATAGTCTGCAAATCCGATCCTATTTCTCCCGATAAAAATTTAAAAAAGACCGTATAAATTCGATCTTTCGATATATTATACGTTTTAACGTCGTATTACTTTTGGGCGGATTTCGCGTTTCGGTCGCGTAAGTTATAACACGTTTTATAACATACTATACCGCGGTAATATACGTTATATTAAAATATAATATACGTATACGTATAAAATAAACATCGGATATACGGCGGCAACGGACGTCCTGTTCGCGGAGTTGGCGTGATGGTATCGCGCCGTTGCGTTACAAATCTCGGGATTGCGGATGAAACGCGTGTTCCGTCTACGTGACGGTCGTTGCGTGATTCGCGCGCGCTGTCGGTCACCCCGCGAGAAGCGCGTGATTTGCCTCCGCGCGCGCGGTCAGCGTCCTTCCGTCGGGGCGCCGGACCGCGACGGTCGACGGGAGAAGACGCGCGGACGTTGCCGTGCAATTAACCGGAGGAGGACGCGGGCAGGAACTCGCCGAAACTTTGTGTACGTATAATATTACGCGTGCGTGATTTTAAATCGCACGTGCGTGCACAGGTTATACGACGTATAAATACACGTTACGACCTGAGACTGAAAAAAGTTTCAACGTGAAACGCGCAAAGTTTTCCCGTCGATTTTTTCCGCATTTTAAACGATTTTATAATATTTTATACGCGTTTAAATCGCTCGTTTACATCGGCGCACGTATACTTAACGCCCCCGATTTTTTTTTTTTTTTTTTTTATACTGAAATCGTATTATTTGCAATAACCCGTGTATAATGTATTATATTTTTTCGAAATTATTATTATTTTTTATACGTTTTTCGATACGTGATTCGAACGAAGATTCAATAATGCCTCGGCGACGACACGAATAAACCGCCCCCCTACCGTTATCAGTATATATTTTACAACGTTATCGATCGCCGAATAATGTATAAATTTTCGGACGAAATATACAGCAGTTGTTATAAATTTCGATTCGAATAATAACGAATTAAATAATGAAAAAAACATATCATAACCCGGATGTACTCGTATAATAAGAGATTACATAACTGACAAACGAGTATATTTTTTAGAAATAATGAACGTGATGTATAGAACGTTTTTTTATTTTTTTTTTTTTATATATATGTTATTGCCCGTCGGAACGTAATTTTACAAAATACATACGGTATACGGTATAAGGTGTATAAGGTATAAAAATGTTTTATACTGTATAGTCGAATATAGAAATTATCAATAATAATAATAATTGATTCCGTTTTTCCTTCTAGTAAATTTGTACAGTCCTATGGAAACCGCCCCGACGACATCTTAGCCCTGTATATACGTGCTACGTATATATTATAACACGCGACTAATATATCGCACACTCACATGCTACTTTTACCGACCGTATTGGTCGCTGGCATCACGTTTTGGAAAATCGCCAGTTTTCCATTGTTCGGTCGTCTTGAAAATCATCAACTAACCATTTGCTCCTCGACCGCCTATATACCACATGCCTATACCGCGGTATATAATATATATATATATACGTACACAGTGGGTCGGTCACGCGTGAACGTACTTTGTAAAAGTTAAATAATTATTATTGGCAATCGTTCTGCTATATAATATATATATATATATTATATATACTCGTATAGTGTATAATACGTTTGAACGTGTGCGCGTTGAGTAAAAATCGACACTTTCGTTTTATTTATATCTTCAATACCAAAAATGTAATAAACGGTAAACGCAATATTATTTTCCATCGGGTTTCAATAATAAAAACCATTATTGTTGTTTCGTTATTATATTACATAATGTAGGTTGGTACGATATATTACCGTAAATAGACGTTTTAATCGTTTCGGCATAATATCACATTCAATGCGATCGATGTTAGGCAAGGTTAAAAGAGTTATTGACCTTAACCAAAACCATTTTGCAGACAAACGTATATCGGTGGGATACACCACACGTGCTCGTGTAATACGCTTTTGATGTTCCACTAATACGAATTTAGCTTTATAAACTATAAATTTGGATAATTGCTCCTAGTCACGAAGTACTATCGTACTTGATTTTAATAGCAGATGTATTGTAATTTATAATAATGCATTTTTAATTAAACGTTTGCAAAGCGATAAACCGACTGATATTTCCTTTTCTGTTTTTTTGCATGTGTTAAATTCTAATCGCTACAATATGATAATATAATACCTATAAGAATATTCGTATAAAGTATAATATTTTTATTCTCTATAATATTGTGAAATATCGAAATAATTAAAAAAAAAAAATAGCTACGCTGTGATGCGTATAAAATGTAAGTATAATTAATGTATACGAAATGCTTTTTTTAAAAAAAAAAAAAACATTTCCAGTATAGAAATATTTTTAACCGAAATCTTTACGTTTCACATTTTGTTTTCATGTTAATCGCTATAAAAATGGTTATAACGCAGTTTACAGAAAAAAATTCTACGAATTTTATTCAAATTCCTTCTTTTTTTTTTCATCTCAATACGCTATAAATAAATTTATAATATTATTATATTAATATACGTATTAATATTTGTGTTTCGAACGCTATTAATACCATGTTAAAATTACACTTTTTTGTATTTTACCAATACAAATTATTTTAATATTCACTGCTATACAAATAAATGATTTGAAATCAATAATTTTTTTTTTTTTTTTAAATAACATTTATAATAATACTACGTAACGCGTCAACCACTCGTACTTAACCATACAATGTAGTTACAACCGCAGTTTTTTAAGGTTAAACAAAGAGTTTTCAGTAACGTGTGTTAATAATAATCATGTTTTATTTTTAAATATTATTATTATTATTATTATTATTATTATTATTATTATTATTATTA
>JAIUCT010000011.1:876603-894513 GCA_021307375.1 Tetraneura akinire
TATTATTATTATTATTATTATTATTATTATTATTATTATTATTATTATTATTATTATTATTATTATTATTATTATTATTATTATTATTATGACAGTGACAAATGTGTGGATCACATCATTATTATCAATAGTGTCAAATCTCCATAGCACCCGTCACCCATCACCGTTACCAATGTTTACGATGTACCACAAACCAATGCATCTTCAGAATATGAATATTATAATATTTTACATCCTATAAATCATATAGATATTCATTCTGATTTCAAATATTATACCAATACTCGTATACAAATTTAAAATGTACTCATATGTGTTTTGTACTTGGTAACAGTATTTTATATTTATTTTTATTTAAAAATGTTTTTAAGTAGATATACTTATCACATATTCAATCCCTTTTGATCGTTGTGTAAATATATTGAAAATCGTAAACAAACAGATATATTTCATAATATGCCGTATTATAGATTAACCTGTAGGTGTATAATATAGGCGTTGGTATTGACTTTTTTTTAATTTACATTTATTAATTTTGTATATTATCAATTTAGAGTGATAATCAAACATGGGTTTTATAAGACTGATTTTGTGATGACGTAACAAAATATAGTAGTCATCCGTCACGAAAGAGGTTATATATATTTTTTTATTTTATAAAAATGTGTTTAAGTCACCGTGACTTGGTTAGTTTTTGCAAAACCTATTTCATAATTACTCTCACAAACGTGTTAATTAAAAGGGCAATTCATAATAATTATTCATCAACACGGGTAACAAAAATATTATAAAAAAAAAACTTATAAAACCCGTGTTGATTATTCACAGGATTCTAGTAAAAACGCGTATTTACGCTTTATTTTATCGTTAAACTTTCTTGCATAAATGAAGCAATCTGCAAGGCGAGAAAATTGGGTTAATACACAATTTTTTTTTTATTCTTTATTTACTTTTGTCATTTAATAATTTACCAGTGAACAAGGAAAAAACTTTCCTACATGATATATAATCGTGTTACACGAGTAATTTAGTTATAGTGTCATTGTAGTAGCATACCTATATAATATTATATCCGTTTTCCACGAAATCCTTTGAAACGTTTGATTCACGACGGCGAATAAAATTATAATTTTTCGCCTCGGATGAATATAATGAATACAAATTGGATTTCGAACCTATAATATTATATATTATATTATAATATCATTATATTTCGTAACATCTTATCGTAATAAACTAATAACATTCAAAGGAACTTCAGCGTCAAAATAATTAGGTAAAATCCAGGCACACGATAACAAGACGATATTGCGCTTATCATACAAATTTACTATCCGTCTTTTTTTTTTTTTTTTTTTAAATTGTATTATGAAATCGATGTGTTTTTTATTTATATAAATGATATTATATTCTTCAGAAAAAAATTCAATCATATAATTTTATTAAATTGACGTTAAAAGGGGAAAAAATACTTTCTTCGTGCATTTGAAAGACACGCGCGCGTGCTGTTGCCCGTTGTATTTTTGGTAATATATATAGATATATATGTTCTGGTTGTATTTTTCGTCAAATTTCTCCATCGCCAACATTTATTAGAATATTAATAGTCTATACTTGAAAGTAATCTGAAAAATATATTATTACCATGAAGTATAAAATTCGACAATTATTACATAATTCATAAATAATTATGAGTTTATCATTTGTTATCGTGCATTTTTCTGCGTAACACAACAATAATTGTATTTATTAAAATATCGATTTTTTTTTTTTTTTTTATCGTATCGTTAACGGATCGATAATAATATAAAATTTTTAACGGTATCGTGAATTTTCCATCAGCGTGTATAATATATTATTACGTTAGAGCTAAAGGGATTATTGTATATATACTATTTACGGACAGATACGTATCTACAATGTCACTTAATTGATTGAGTAACATAACTCTGATAATAATTACAAGGCCATTGAACATAAGTTTTCGTTACAGGAAATACCTTTATAGCTATATAATATATTATATTCCATCTTGTTAGTTTTCACTTTCCGAATCGTATCTGTAATATATATATATATATCATATATTGAGAGCCAATAAATAATTCTATTTATCCTGCCGAATTTATATAGGTACATCGGTCTTGACCATTATATTATAATATATATATGTATCGTATTTATAAGTTGTAACAATATTATTATTGTTCCACGATAGTAAATGCGAATCATATATAAACCACGACCGTAATAGTTATATATTGTGTTTGTGTACTTAGGTCGTTATTATTATTTCGTCTGGAATCGTATTTAATACGACTATATGTACCGGACGTATCATAATATATACAATAAATGCGTTATTGACGTTAAGAATTGGCATAACGAATATACGAGTATACACCGTTTACGCGTAATAATATAATATTATTTTTACAACCACGTACCTGTTTTCAAAATTAAAAAAAAACACACGAGTTAACCTATATATATATATATATATATATATATATATATATATATATATATTACATAACTATACCTTTTAACTCGAAAAAAAAAGAAATTTTTTTTTATAAGTACGATTACGAATCAAAAATAAAAGTTCAACAGTCTAATCGATCGTGTTTTTTTCTTTTTCTTATATATGCCCTTAAGAGGTTAAACGTTCCTTTTGATATTTGCAAATAGTTCATTCCGCTTTGGCGAACAATAAATTTTCTTAGCTATAAAGGACTAATATTATATATTATAATATTTTCGGCCTAACTGCGCAGGTATATATAGCTTTATCGCGGTGTACGATTGTTATGATATTAAATATTAATATAGAATAATCTTTTATGCCCCATGAATTATATTATATAGTTAATTTATAAGTTTTTGGGTCGTATCGAGACGATATTGGCAATAAATTTATATGTTTGCCGTATAACCTTGACTTCACGGCTATATAATATATTGTATACAGATAGAAGATGGAACAACACCGCATGATGAGAATCTTCGGTCGCTACGGGATATCCATCCATTATAATCGTTTTAATAATATCGATTAGCTATTTTTTAACAACTAATAATAATTTACGATAACACGGTTTTTGACATAATAATTGTTTATATAATTTATGATATGTACTAATTTAATTAATGAACAATTTCATATGGCACTAAAAAATAATATTTTTTTTTTTTACAATATAGAAGCTATATTATGTTATATACAAACGCGAGACGAACGGTTTAACAGTTTAATATTTATAACGATGTTTAAGTTACATAAATTTAATGAGTACTGGGTGTACTCGTGTAGCTACTCGATTATATAATAATTATTGAAAACGTTAAACAATATTCAATTATTTCTGTATACGCTTCTCAGAAACTACCTAACCGTATATCTCGTCGATTATACGAGTATATATTACTAATTTATATTATTTAATTTGTGATTCTCGGTTTTCATTTTGTAAAAATTTAATTAAAAAACAATTTTTTTATTTTATTCTCTTTATTCAATTAAAAAGATAAGAATACCCGTTCTTCAACGGAATATTCGTTATAATTATATTATATACTATTTTACTATTGCGTAATATTAAAATATAATAAACTGTTTTAGTTTAACGTATGAAAAATACACGATTTAACAGTATGATCAGTGCCGGATCTAGTATATTTTTTACCTGGGGCAAAGTATAAAATTAGCGCCCTTTTTTTTTTTTTAGTTAGTAGGTTTTTCTCATTGTTATTACCATAAAGTCAAATGGAAATAAAAATTGTAATTTGTATAATATATTTATTATAAAATGATTAAAAACTATTAATATATATACACAAATTATTTTGTAATTTGGCGCCCTCCGACCAGAACTTCCGGGGCAAGTGCCCCGGTTCGCCCCCCCTAGATCCGGCCCTGAGTATGATATTGTCTTATTAATTTATTAATGCAATGACGATGTCGATGTCGATGTCGATGTCGAAGTCGAATATGATTATGTTATAATATTGTACACACGCGATATTTATTTATTTTATTTTTTTATTAATATTTTATGTTTTTAGAACCACTTATTAATAAAAAATACGATTTATCGATAATAATTTTGGTAACCGTATCACGTCAACGAATATATTATTATCATATACGAAACAGGGATACAAGTAAATTAGTTCAAAAACTTTTTAGTATCGATATGGATAGGTCGGAGATTAAAATAACCGTACGCATAGATAACGAAACGAGTAAGCAGAATAAAATATACTTCTTAGCCACAGTTGTAGTAGTTGTACATGATAATAATATACTGTTATATAACTTTAAACGTTTACGAACCGCTGTGGTTACATCTCGTGTGTACTCGTGTTACATCGTAATTTATCCCCCCCCCCCGGAAAAGGAGAGAACGAGATCTTACGCGAATGCAAATATAGAAAAGTTCGAAACGTTAAAAAATCGTGTCTAAAGAATAAGAAATTTTTTTGGTTTTCTGAAGTGCAATCTGGTTTTTTATTTTTCCACTCATTCTATTATATAATATTATTGTAATATATTTACGAGACGTGCAAAGCGTTCAAATCGATTTAAAATAAATAAATAAAAAGAATCGATGAAAAAAATTTACATTAAAAAACATATAATAATAATAATAATAATATAATGACGATTGAAAATTCGAATATAGAGGCGTCTTAACAAATAATGTAAAATCGCGAGTGTATATTTTTATTATAATGCATACACTCTGTAAACAGATTTCTTTTAAAAATACATTATATAGTCGTATATATAATTTTTTTTTCTCTTTTCCGTATTATAATATGTTATATTTTTACATTTTCAATGTTATAGCGTAGGTACACACACACACACACACACACACTGTCTGTTTTGTAGTAAATAACACGAGTAATTGATACATTATTCAAAATGTCGTAAATTTATTATTCAACGAATACATTGGGCGTTGTATATACGCGCGATAGGTAGGTATAGGTATATATACTCGTGTACTCTTCGACGTTTATATTGAATTTGAGTCGCGAGCGCCCGAACGAAATGATTTTCTAAGTAGGTAAACAATATTTAAAATATATACACAGGTATATTTACGTATTATACGACGTCATTTACCGCGTCCTCGACTTCTACTCGAACGTGTAATTTATTTTCAAATACATTTCCAAAATAAGAACGCATTATAATACACGAGTGTAGGTACCTACATAATATTATTATAATATATAATAATACAGTCATCGCGTATAACACGATAATATAACATATTATATCGTATTTTATTATTTTAAAATATCAAAACGACAAATAATAATAATATGTTTTTTGCGTTTGTTTTTTCCTAAAAAAAAAAAGTACCTGTAAAATTTTATTCATATATTTAATTAAGAACGAACTAGAAGGATTTTGCCCGCCAACTATTTGCGACAACCGGTGCCGGCGCGCGCGGATTTCGTGCTGACAATCCGTTTATATCGTCGGTTGTTATTATTACCCGTTATTATCGTGCGCCCGTGTTATATAATATTGTTGTATATACGCCGAGAGCATAATGTCAAAAAGTACGACGGCCACGCTATATATACCGGGTGTCACGCATGACGGGGTTCGAGTTTAATTTCCTGTTCAACAAACTACGGGGCCATCCATCATTCCGGTTCACCAGATCCCTGAGCTTTTTATTTTTATGTGTTTCTTCCATCACTTCGGTTATATATTTTTTTTTTTTTTTTTTACTTCTCGTCCTCCCCCCGCGCCCTTCCTCCTCGAAGAGGGACGGAAAACTGCAACGTGTTACGCGTACCGTATTGGAAACGAGCTTATTTATTTTCATTATATGACGTAGGTGTGTATATTATATAATACTCGTAATATGGGGTTGTTTTTTTTCCAAGTCTAATAATATAATATTGTATTATCATCAGAAAATATCGACGTATACTTAATAATAACGTTAATGAAATACCCGTTTACGATTTAATCGCGGTACCTATTACAACCGCCACGTATAGGTATATAATATTATTATTACGAAAGGAACGCGACAGCATAAGAAAATTTAGTACAAGAAATAATGAGATAATGTTACGACGTTTGTTTCCTCCCCGTCGCCGTTCGATATATACTATCCGAAACGACGACGACGGGGGGGGGGTGGTGGAAATTCGAAAAAATAATATCGATTTCAGCGGAAAAAATATAATATTATTTTCCGTCGTCGCTATACCGCGGTATAAAAATATCAAATTTTTTACCTCCGATTTAAATTCTAGAAACGCGTATAGTCGATATAATAATAACAACGACCCTCTCGTTTCTTGCCGAAATCTTATATTATTATTTACAAATTGTCGTACGGAGAAAAAACCGAAGAAACCATCCGGACGACATTGCGGTTAGCTCTCATAAACGTAACCGTGCCGGTACCATGCTGCGTGGCGTATCGTTTTTCACGCGAATATCGTTTTACGGAAATGACCGAAACATCGCGCGCGACAATATTGTTATTACGACATCATTAACGAATTCTATCGACTGTGCGAGGGATCCCTCCGACTGCGCGAACATAATTTATTGGGTATTATTTATTTTTATTAATAATACGCCGACGTGACCTCCTCTCGAGCGCGAAGGGCGGTGACAAAAAGGCTCGGCGGTCCGCGTGAAACCGTATCGTATTATTATGGAGAAAATTGATTTATTCTTAGCTGTTTATCGCGTAACGCGTAATGTGTTTTAATATCTCGACGAAGAAAGTACGCGGGATATCGTCGACCCGCGGTGCCCGAAATGTATAATACGAGTATATAAATTCCCGAATTTTCCGAAAAAGACCATTTCCATCGAAACGGAGGGATGCAAAAATTTTCACGTCGATTCTACGAAACGAGCGAGCGCGATAATGTAATAAAATATATTTTTATCGAAGAGATTCGTCCGGATTTGAAACCGATCCGAAGTGCCGAATCCGACGAATCTGTTCGGATCGAAGCTGTCCGCAGCAAATCTATTTATCGTTTCAAATGGCAAAGTGTTTTTTTTTTCATTTTCAGAATATTTTAGCGTCATTCGGTATTAATAGTACTTGTATATATTCGTATTATCGACACGAAAAATTTCAAACGTTTTCTAATTATTACTCTGACGAGGAACTGCGTCGTTTTTCAATTTATACTCCGAAGCATCGGAGACCCCGGTTTTCATTCTTAAAGTTATTGAGATTTTCCATCCAACGAAACTTAATAGCATAATAAAAACAAAATTTTATCGAGTATTGATAAGTATTTTTTTTATGTAATATTTTAAATTTATAACGACGTGTATTCATATACTATATCATTTGAAACGTTAAAATTAAAACTTTAATATTTCATCGAATTGTAATGGAAATTTCAATTTACTCGTTTTTCGTAACTATTTTGGATTAATATTTTCCAAACCATTTAAAGAGCGAACACATGATCGGTCGCCACCACATCATCCCACCTCACCATCCCTTTTCTGTGAACGACGGAAAACGCGGAATTCGTCCGTTAGTTTCGTATGTTAGTTTAACATTTTGAAAATTAAACGAACCCGAGCAATGGTGGCCTTTGAAGAATTCGACCAACCGTCGCGTCGCTTTGATATAATATAACGATTTTCGTGTCGGTTATAATGTGAATGTTGCATAGCGTTGTAGCGGGGTGGTTTATAGTCCGGCCGCCGACGCGCGAGTCGTTCAATTCGGAATGGCATTTTACCTTTTTAATTGCATTGTTTGGGCACCACTGTCGAGTACGTAAGCACAAAGCTCGCCGCGTATAATATAATAATATTACACCTACGGCGCATTATAATTATTGTCATAATAATTATATTATTGTATTATTAACGATATTATTTCGGTAAGGTCGTTTTCATAACGATATCGTCTAGATAACGACGACGCGAAACTACGGGTCTAGTGAGCGACATAAACGTGTAATAATTATTATTATTTTGAAATCTCTCGAAAAACGCACGAGAGAAAAAAATTCTCAACAATAGTAGATTACTACGCAGATACCATGGTATATAGTAATGATTATCAGATTTTCCTATTATTTTATTTTATTTTTTCTATGTGGTTTGCATTGTCAGACTTACAGGTACAAACGTATAATAAACGCGGCTATATACGTACCTACTCGTGTATATGCACATTGCACACACACACAAAATGTATATATAATAAATGTATAATATGGTACCATGTAGCTGTGGAACGCAAATAGTAAAAACGTATATTGTTTACACGTGACCAACGACTTTTAAGGTTATACCGCGGCTTACCGGTCATATGGTCAAAATGGCGGCGACGGTTCCCCCCTCACTGACCGTTAAGGGAGCACGTACGTATTTTGACGAAAATAAATATTGCGTTTCCGTTCATTATTATTTCGAACGTGCGGGTCGACGGTTTACCGTTCTCGGACTTTGCGTTTCGGGGTCGGGTATATAATATTATACTGCTGATGCTACTATGATAGTCCGTGCGATCCGTTTATTGCTCAGTGTATAATTTTATATTATAATATTGTTATTTTTTCGCATTTTGTTATCGAAATCAAATCGACCGCAAACCGCGGGTCGTTATTCTAGAATTTAGCCGCTATTTTATTTTTCTCCCCCGAGTGCTATACGCCCCCACACGTAAATTTTGTTATTATGATATACCTACCAATATTGAATAATATATGTATAATGTATATATAATATTATGTTTTCTCGAAATTTTCGCAGTCGTTGCGGATAAGTCGGGCGAGTGAAAAATGCCAGTGAAACGCGTATATAACGTGTAATATATTATACCTATCGTAATATACATAAATATTATTATTATAACAAAAACGACCACGCGGTAAACGCGCGAATCACACAGTCGAATTGTCGGTAAAAGAAAAGAGGTTATTTTTTTTTTTTCATATTTACACTCGTGTGTATATTATATATATATATATATTATATACATTATACAGGTATATATATATTTTTCGACCTAGGTAAAATTAAATAACTCGTATACGCGTGATCCGCGCCCGGGTGACTTAAAGCTCTGGCATGATAATGCGGCAGGGGCGAAGGGATGGAGCACAAAAGGTTTCACGTTTGAAAATTGAATGCGGCAACTACTGTCGACTAAACAGCAGCCCTTTATACCTCGGTTTACGCCGCGACTTTGTGTTCGGCTCGCACACGTATAATAAACAATATCATATTATTATCAACCCCCCGTACATGTGTAGTTTGCGTTATCGCGAAAATTACCGAGACCTGCCCGTCGCAAACGACGGAACGGAAATAATATTATTACAACAAAATACGTAATAATAACGAAAAAAAAATAATAATAATAATAGAAAAAATCACGTTTCGCGAGAATATTATTTAGGCGTATGTAATGTGGTGTTGCACGTTGATATGATTAATGACATAAAAATATAAAAACATAGTTGTGTGAGACCGAAAAACATAATATATAACATTGTATATTTTACATTTTTTGTAATATTACAAATATCATTTCACTTTTTTTATTTTTCTCGTCGAAAAGTCAACACTGCGTATGGTATAATATATCAGTGTAATAATATTTGTATTTTACTTTCTTTTAAACTATCCCGTGTATATACGCAAACTCGGATCGGACTTATTTCGCCAATGTCAAAGGATTATCGTTATTTGTATAATATTATTGTAGTCCTATTGTAGTGATACCAACGTTTAATATCGTACAATGTACTTTTGCGACGTCCCTTCGCGGTTTTTCGCCCTCTAATCCGGGATTTCTTCTACCGCTCCGACACGCGTCTTGCAATTGGTACAATAATAATAATAATAATATTATTATTATTATTATTATACAGCCGATGATAATAATATTAATATTCCGCAACGGTTTTCTTCCGGTAAACGTCGATCCTGTTATCATATATATATATATATATATATTATTATCATTACGAGCGTGTAAAACCAACAGCCGGACAGTACCTACATTTATATCGGTATATTGCACACGTGCCGGCGGCCGATATTATTGTACGCCGGAATATCATGTAGTTACCTGCTCCACATAATAATATTATTTTGTACCGAATTTCTTCTTGTAAACTTAATATAACATTACGTTCCTCGTATAATATCATTATTCATTATTATATTATATTTCGTGAGAAACGGTCGAAAGATCACGCGCGTCGATTTAAATGCGTCCATCGTGTTATTATTATTATTATAATAATAATATAATATATTATAGTAAATTTAATAATAGCTAAAAAGTGAATGAAACCCGTAAGTTCTTCTTAAAAATATTATCGACTGTATGCACGAACGTAAATAAGGGGAAGTTTGGAGGTTAAACACTCCCAAAATTAAAAACATACGATGCAATGTAATAAAGAAAATATATTTAATTTATTCTCTTCTAAGAAATTAATATACGGATGATATATCCAAACATCGCCAAGAATATTTTTTATTCACTTCAATAATTCTACTGATCAATCATTCGAATGAATGAATGATAAAATGAATTTTAAAAGTATTGAGAAATAATAATAATAGAATACCTATAATAATATGTATTCTTAGATTTTTGATTACACTACAAATTTCAATATAAACAGCTATAAGAAAAATTGAGACTTGAGATTTATCTAATATTTTTAATTTTGATATAATGTTAAATAATATGTGAGTATACTTCAGTAAAATTTTCAGACTTTAGAACCGAAAATTGCGAATTTTATCAAACATAGGTATACATAAAAACGAGGATTTTAGGAAATATTTTAAGTTTTATATCTTGTGGAAAAATTAACGTAACGTTTCCAAAATTTTATCATATATATATATAGTAGGTACCTATGTAAATACCAAAAAATTTCAATTATAAGTTTAAAATTTGCCTGAATTATCGTGAAATATTGAAATAAAATTCGACGAAATTTTAATTTTCGTAAAAAAAAGCCTTGTTTTATCATTTTTTGGTCATTTCTCCTATGGCAAAAGGCGAATTTTGAGAAATTCGAAAAAGACCTTAATAAAGTACCATTGACATTCACTTTCCAATCGGAAACATATGCTATTCGTGGAGATCGAAGCATTATTTCGGGTAGATAAAGTGTTTTGAGTCACAAAAAGAAAGAGAAGACATGCACACATCATTGTAAAACGAATAGATTTTTTTGCTTCGTTCAAAATCTAAAATATATATAAACATAACTAAACTAATGATCATTTTAAAAATTTGACCAAATACAAGTGCAATATTGTCAAGTAATTAAAAATTATTGCGTTTAGTGATAATTGTTTAAATTTTGCGCGCAATTACATTATTGAAAAACATCAGACGTAAAATAAATAATATTATATAATTTATGTGTATGTAAATTATATGAATAAAACGGTGTTTTTGGGTTCTCGCGAGGAGTTACGCACATGTGAAACGTGATCTATGGTCATTAATGCAAATATATATATTTACTAGAGACTGTATACATGGACTATAAAAGAAAAACCATAATATATATAATCATATTATACGCGTGTACAATGTTAACTTGCCGTATTATTGATTTTAGGGAAGGATAACAAATAATAAAAAGTATATGTACCTATATGCGGTTATTTATTTATTTATTTTTTTTTATTAAAGATAAAACCTTAAGTTATGGGGGCGAAACCCAACGGACTACTTGCGTTCCACACATTGTATGTATATGATGCGCAATAGATAAAACAATGATACGAATATTTATGTATGCGATTCGAGATAATAATATTTCTCCGCGGTGGAAACCGTATATAATATAGTAAAGGGTTGGGATCGAGAAAGTTTACAATCGCAGAATTTCGTTTGAAAATTATGTAAAATTCAAATTCATTTATCGTGCTACAATGTATACACCGTTCGACTGACACACTCATAATAATACTATTCGGTATAAGGTGACGATAAATATTTTATATACGCTCGTTTATATACGTAGAGATTTTTTTTTTTTATTATTATTATTTCATTCCTCGTCGGATTCGATATAAAGTTTCCCTCCGGCGATGAAACTTTTTTTCCTTGGTAATTTTTTTAATATTTTTAATTTTGAAACGTCGAGCAAAAAAAAAAAAAAAATCTAATAATATCTCGTCTCTGTTATATACGCACGATACACGCGTTAAATCAACACGACAATTATTAATTATTGCTCTAACAGATCGGGCTCCTAACTATTTATGTACACATTATTATTATTTAGGGAATTAAAATAATCACCGAAATTCGTGAACATAATTCCAAACGTTTCGTTTGTGAGAGGGTGAGGAAAAAAAAGTATTAATAATAATTAGGCGCCCGGAAGACATCTGCAGGTATACACACACGCGCATAATAATATTTAATGTGCTGCGGAAATAACGCCACCAACGAGGAAACGTCAGCAATTTGTACGAAACATTTTCAGGTAATTCTGCGCGAGCGTGTATGGGCTGTTATGATGTGTACTAATTTAAATTGTTGCCTCCCGGGAAAACATTTTACGCTGGACATAATACGAGAAATTATTATTATTATTATTATTATTATTATTATTATTATAATAATTATTATTATTATATTCAAATGTCGAGAAACTTTAGACAAGAATGGTTTTTGTTTATGCCCGGACCCACTACATCGTTTCGCGTTATGTATTGTATTATTTTATTTTTACCCTTAATGTCGCACACGTAAAATATATGAAAATGTAACGTAGAAAAGGATTTTTCATATCAGTACAATCGTAATAGTCGTGCGTTATGCCTACACTTGTTAAACATAATATACGTTGTTACACATGTTACGTACAGTATTATTATATAGTGATACTATATTGAAATAATCAATGAATAAATTACGCCAAATATTTAAATGTAATTATTTATTAACAGTAACAATGTTAAAAGTGTCAAATATTATAAAAATTTACGAAAATTAGACGAAAAACAGAACTTTTTGCGAAGTATCGACGACCGGATGAAATTCGCCTTAGAAATAACGTTAATAATATTCTAAAACAAAATTTTCATATTATTATTTCAATCGATCGCAAGTAAATGATATGAAAACATTTTTATTCCCATATATATTTTTTTATTTATTTATTCAAAATGAAATTTGTTCAGTTTTCATCGATAACCGCTGCCCCAAAAATTTTATATAATATTGTATATGAAAAAAAAATACAACGAGTTAACAAAATTTAATTTTAATAATTTATATACACGTTTAAACGTTCCACGTTTGTTAAAAATACCTATAAATAATTAATATTATTTTAACGATATATAAATGTTTTTGTATTTATGTATTATAGAAAACAATTAAATTTGAGGATACCTATAAGGTGTAATTAAAAAGTATACATAATACCGAAAATATTCGTTTTCGTACTTAATACGTTTATGGTACATTATAATATGATAAAAGTCTTAGTAAAAAATAACGCGGGGTAATCTCGCGCGACCGACTATATAATGGTCAAACGAAAATCTATACCACGGTTTAAAAGTTTAAAATCTCAACGTAATAATTTAAACTTACGTATACCTGTATGTAAATATATGCTTATTATTCTGCGCGTCGGTCCAACGATAATAATAATAATAATATTCCGAATGTTTAAAATATAATATTATAATTTATAATAAACGTGCGACGGTCATCTCACTTTGAAATAACATTTGCCGTACGAAAAGTAATTTATAATATTATTATTATTATTACATTCAACGGCCGTGGTCAACCACGCGAGCGGTTGATTCGTGATGGAAAAGGGTTACGACGATCCTTCTAACCGATTATTATCCGGGGAATTCATCTTTGTCTCTTGTGCGCCGCGTGTGTCCGAACAATAACGGTCATCTAAAGGACTAGCGGGCGGACGAAACGATATTATAATATCATCGTAATTGTATTATGCGTAAGATCTGCGAGATAATAATTATATACCTGCGTGAAACTTAAAACGCGTACACGTCATAATAATAATAATAATAATAATAATAATAATAATAATAATAATAATAATGTATAATATTGTTAAATTGACATTCGGTCGCGACGTTTAGGTACTATTATTATGGTTACGGTATATTACAATAATTATTTCGAGGGACGGTCGCGTACGATAATATTGTATTTGCCACAGGGACCAGCGCGAAAAAGAATATCAACATTTTTTGTTTTTTCCAAAGGCTGTGCCTGTCGCGTTTGACCACCACTCTCTATTTAAGGCAGATTCTATCAAGTGTGGCTGTAGTTTTTGAGGTTCAGTTCACATAGCGTGTCTTGAAAGTATATGACTAAAAAGAAGGCGGTCTTCCTCTAGGTCGTCTACTCCTAACACTTTCCCTTAATAACAAAACATTAAATAATATAATTCATATTTATTAAATTATTATAATATTTACGAACGAATGACGTCTCTATACGGGCTCGTGAATAACGTATAATATAATATTATATTATAATGATAACGATATTATGTGATAATCGATTTTAAGGAAGATTTTTATATTAACTATCGCAAAAAAAATATGATTAATATTATTAATTGAAACTGAGATTTACGTACACGAAGGTTTTCTTCGGTGGTACTTCTTACGAAAGGGAGGAGGACGCGTATCAGGGGTGGAGGGACAAGCGTGCGCTTGTAGGTACAGGACTATATACTATATAATAATACATAACATATATATATATATACGTATAATATATACATACACATCTCGCGGACAGAACATAATTTTATATACTATTATTATTACCGTACGACGCATTTCGGCGTGTGTGTGTGTGTATTTATAGCATATTATACATATACATATACATAGTATATTATATACGTGTGCGTGCGATCAACAATACGCGATACGCGTATAAGTCGCGGTGGCGTTCGCTTAACTTTCGGCAACTCCATTAAAAGTTCCATTTCGAAAATTATTATATGGCGAGCCCTTCGGCCTGAACTCGTCCCGTCGGGGGTAAATAACTTTGGTTACGCGTTCACCCCTCGCGTCCTAATAGATTTCGACGCGACGACGACTATATACGTATATAATAATAATATACGTGCGCATAATAATATTATATACGTATATTATTATCATTATTATTATCATTATTATTATTATTATTATTATTATTGTGTATTGTAATAACGCTAACGTGTAATATATACGTGTATAGTATTATTATTTTACGACGATAACTCACCGTAACGCGTGTATATACGTATAATATGTACAGGGTGATTTTTTAAGAACGCACGCCCCGATATATCGCTTATTTTGACATTTTTTTTCTCCGGTACATTTACTTAAATTATTTACTCAACGCTCGTTTATACCGATATTTTTTTATGTCACTTAAGGTTTATTTTGTGCAGCAATAGAAACTTTGTTTTTTTTCTCTGCGCGTTTTATTATTCGGTTAATTTTTCTAAATATTTTGATACGTCAAATTCGAAATGCCAATAGTTTCTTAGATATTATACAATGTATTCTAGTTTAAATCAATTACATGGATTATAGCTATGTAATAAATTAATAACTAATAATTTGCCATCCGAGAAAATGGCGGCATCATTTTTCTTCGCCTCACTGATAACAGCTAGTGTAAATAATATACGAGTGCCTTATCTAGTAGCTATATACAGTCATTGATAATGAATAGTATTGTTAATATATTTTATAATCGATACTATAGCAGTACTACCTTAATTATTGAAATATTAATTTCGATCTTATCTATATACATTATACTTATTCACAATACAAATAATTATTATTTTAGCTATAGTATAATTATTATTTAAAATTATAGATTATCTAAGAAACTACTCGTTGGAATTTTGAATTTGATATACCTATCAAAAATTTTAGAAAAATTAATTGAATAATAATACGTAGAAAAAAAATACAGTTCCTATTAAAAAAAAACCAAGTTTCTATTGCTACAGGAAACAGAGCAATCCTGAAGTGACATTAAAAAATCTAAATATTGGAAAAAACGAGTATTAAGTAAATTTTAATGTGCTAAAAAAAAAATTCTAAAATATTATGTATTTTTAAGGGAAAAAATTTATATGAGCAGGTTTAAAAATCACTCTGTAGGTATCAGCGTAATATTATTATTATAAAATGGTTTGTGTTTTGTGTTGTTTGCTCGTGTCGATTGGATCCGATTTTGTGGAAATCTAAACCAAACATTTGAAGTGTTCGGTGCGTAAAGCGATGGTCTTGAAATTATAATGCCCCTTTCCCCGAAAAATTTCTTTACGTTTTTATTTGATTCATTTTTAAATATACTATCACAATATTATTTATACGGAGCTATATATATTTTAAACGTTTTTAACGTTCATATTTTATTTTCGTTATATGCATTTCTTTTTTTTTATATATATAATATTCAATAAAAAGGTAAAATCCTGTTTTGCCATTTCAATTTGTAATTTATAATTTACAATTTTTTTTTAAACTAGATTTACAATATTATAATATATGCGAACTGTATATAACGTTTATAAAGTGAACGCTTATACGTAGAAAAAAAAAATTCGGGATTGAAAAAAATTACCATTTATATGGGTAGTGGATAAAATAATAGTAAAAACAAATGGGAAATCATCAATCCTAACGTATAGATAAATTATATAATAATAATAATAAAATATTATAATAATATTCCATATTACATATTTTGTAATTGGAGTATTAACGAATAAACATTTCGGTATAGGGGATTGAATTCCACCTCTCACCGTGTACGGTAACGTGCAGGGGCGGATATGACTATTTTATGTTACCGGGAACCGAATTAAAGGGCCACCAAAAATTTTCTGGTCCCTTCGGTCGCTTCAACATTATTCTATTTAAACATATTTTTAGTAATATTTCATACTACTACAGTCTAATACAATTTATTTTAGATCCTAAACGAAAAATGTATTGGTTTTATCACGGTGTGTCTTTTCTTTAGTTTGTATGGAATTTATTTTCGACTACAAAATGATTGGATTTTAACGAATAGCATATGATTCCGGTAATGAATATTATGCAGTATCCTTAGTTAGTACCTACTTTAGTAAGGTCATCTTACGAATTTCTCAAAATTGATATCACTATATAGTATATGCAAAAAAAATCATAGAAACTGTAATTTTGACGAAATCGATTTTAAATGTTTTACAAGAACTCTAAAAATATTGAATTTCATGTAATTCAAACATAAAAAAAAATAGTTGATCCAGGGACACCAAGGGACCCCATATGACGAGACCCGCCGGGAAAATCCCGATTTCCCGATAGGCCTATCCACCCCGTGGTAACGTGTAATAATATTATTATAATTATTGTACTCGTGTATATTCGTCACTAGATAATATTTTAACGACGTTATTCCCTAACACGATTATAAAAAAAATAAAAAAAAAAAAACACAAAAGTATTGTAATACGAGTTTATATATAATATATATATTATATAAAATAGCTATAAAAAATTATTATTTTTCAACTATAAATTATTACGAGTTCCGTGTTAAATCGTGTGACAATATTTTTTAACTAAAAATTATACAAATTTTGATGGACACTTTATCGTTATAAAAAAAAAAAGAAAACGGTCGATCGTCCGGGTGACGAGACCAACGCCTGGATCAATAAATAATACATACGCAGTCCATTTACAGTTGTTTCGGACGCATTACAAGTTTCCCGTCTTTTCGCATTCCTACATTTATAATCCGTAAAAAAATATAATTACATTATTATTATTATAATTATTATTATTATTATTATTATTATTATTATTATTATTATTATTAT
>JAIUCT010000011.1:894523-905870 GCA_021307375.1 Tetraneura akinire
ATTATTATTATTATTATTATTATTATTATTATTATTATTATTATTATTATAATCTAGCGATAAATTTTAATTTTTTCCCCCCTCTTAACAGAGTTCCGAGCATCATGCGCCAACGATTAAAACGTTTTTATATTTTATGTTTTTATATGGTTATACGAGTATAAGAGTCCGCAAGTAGGTACACATAATATCTTTGCGCGCAAAACAAGAGAACGCACCAAAGGAAAATGTGCCAAAGGGTTACGCGATGCAATTCATAATAATAATAATAATAATAATAATAATAATAATAATAATAATAATATTAATAGGGTCGAAACGCATTTAATTTGAAACAATAGCGCAATTCTCGTGTACAGTTATATTAAATGCTTATATATATATACGTTAACGGTGAGCTTCTTTATGTCTTTTTTTTTCTACACCGTTAGTTTTAACCGTCGTCGTCGGACTTGTGTGACGAGCGAGATGCCTTTTAGAGTTGTTCGGTCAACTATAAGATTTATTTGATCATAAACTATTGTTTCGCGCACACCCGCGTTTAAAGTCACTGGAGATATATTACACGGTTTTGTTTTATTTATTTACGTACGTATACGTACTTCTATAATATATTTTCGGTCCGAACGCGGCTCAATTTCTAACGATATCCGTCCTGAATTGTTAGTAATAATAATAATAATTGTTGGCCCAGACGACAAATTCGACAATTCGATGGCAGAGCTGCAGGAAAAAAAGAAAAACGGTTTATATATTTTAAAATATAATAATTAATTATTGGAAAACGAAAAACGTCGGAGCCGACAAAAATCAAATTAAAACCGCGTTTCCAATTCAAAACTCGCCAACAACAATAATATTATTAATTTGTTCGACGAATACGGTTTTATGACTCATAATCATAGTTTTCCACCCCCGCTATAATAATATATTTCTCAAGCTTAAGACACCGAAGGTAATCGCTCGAATATCGGAAATACCACGTAAGTTAGTTATAATAATATTAAAATAAAATGTGCACACCTATTTATTTTTTCTGACGATTCGAGATGAAAAATAAGACCGAGGATGAATAGATTTAAATAAAATTACACTTATATTTCGTACTCGACAAATAAAAACGTACCTACCCACATAGTAATATGAAAAAAAAACTTTTTTTTTTTTATTAGTTGAGGGATAGATACTAATTTTAAAACTTGGAATAACAAATACAAACACCCCGAACGTCGGATTCGGATGACAGATATCAATATAACAAGAAAAAAAATGAAATTCCATTTTATTATGGTTTCACTTTCGTCACCCAAAAATATGATATAACAATAATAATAATAATAATAATAGTAATAATAAAATATTTTTCTTCGTATTGAATCCGAAAAAATTTGTTGTTTTTTTCGCAACATAATCAAGTCGCGGTGAAAATAATATTATCAACAGTGACTGTATATAAATGTGATATAATAATAATTACAACGATATCATAAATAATATTGTATATCGATTAAATTTTATATTATTTTATTTTATTAGATTTTCGGACGTTTTAACGTATCTCGAGCAAGATAATATCGCGTGTAATTACATAATATTACTGTCGGAGCAATTTCGTAGTAATTTAAAAATACGATGTTTATTCTCGCCTTTATCAACACTACACGATTTACAATATTTTGTGTATTATTCGTATACAATAATAATAATAATAATAAGTTGACGAGAGAGACGCGTACGATATTAACGTCAACACCGCCGAGCAATGACGAAACACAAAAACGAAAAATGACATCAGACACTATACAATAATTTTGTAATTCTATCCGATGATACGTCGTTTCAAAGGAACGCTCGATTTAAATACGGTATTTTGACGAAAAACAAAGTCCCTCCTTTCGTATATTATAATAATAATATAACTCGATCGCACAATAATAATATTATCCTTGTGTGGGCGTTTGTTTATTTCGACAAAAATATGGTTCGACAGAAACGTCGAAATTCCACCGAGAAAAATACATAATAATATATGTCCCCTAAAACACGAATGTGACGCGTTAAAATAATATTATTAATAGACGACAAAAATAAGTTTCACAGATCGCGTTATTCACTAATACGAGTATATTTTGGTTTTTAGAACCGATTCCGCTGACTTTTTCATTCGAATCATAATTATTTTCTTACAGCCGTTAAGTTAATACGTATGTCATTAATGCCCGAATAAGTAAAATGTATATACTCGTATATTATACAATTATATCGTAACGCATCGTCTACAATAAAGTTAAAAAAAAAAAAAAAAAAAAAATACAATTATTTTTCGAATTTTATAGTACGGTCAACATTTTATTATATAAGAATCATCATCATCATCACGAATCGTGTTCGCGACTCGGGTTTTATCTCGGGTTTTATAGACTTTGCGCCACCAGAAACTATATATTATTACGGTCAGCCCCATCGATGTTTTATACATTATTATTTTCTCTCGACGAGCAATGTACACACTCGTTTTAACGGACGGTGTGTAATTTTCAATTTCCTATATTTTTCCACAAAAAAGAAAACAAAATAAAAAAAAAAAAAAAAAAAACGTAATAAAACAAACATAACGGTGGTCAGCCTTTGTGCGGTATGAACCCGTGTAGTGGTATAATATAGGTATCGTATATGGATCGTAAAAAGTAGACTTGTTCACTTAAACGAACACACTGGCCCGTTAATTACTTTATTGGGTCTTGGCCAATATCGGCGAACGGACGAGAAAAAAGGTACCCTACGCATGGTATATGTGTATATAATATACATATATACGTATATATATATATAAATGTTATGTCCATCGTTTGGCTCATTTCTTTACTTCTTTCCCTTCATACGGTTCACCGTGTACTGTGTAGGTGTATTCTATTTTAATCCTGAGGAACAAATGTTAACTCTTGGGAAAAATAGTTAAGGGTATTTTTTTTTTTTACGAGTAAATATACGCCTTTAAGATAAACCGTTTGAACGCGAGTTTCCTTAACACATTACGATTTACAAGTATATAAGATATACTCGTATATTCAACATAATATGAAGATGACGTGAAAGAAAATAAACAACAATATATTTAGACGAATTAGGCGAAGTTTTAATCTCCCCGTACGTACGAAGGATATCATTGAAAAAAATTGAAAAAATTATAACGACAAAATCTCGACGTATACGAACCGAATTGTTTACCCATTTTTAACCATATAATGGTACTTTACATTATTATGTTTATCGTCAGAACGAAAATGACTTTTAATGTCATTATTTAGAATTTTCGACGTGATATAAAACTGTGGAATATAATTAAACGACAGGATATTTTTTCTTATATTACACTAATTATTGAACTGAACTTGTTTTTCATTTCACGTAAAATAACAATAAATTAATTACGATTTTCCGTTTCAGCCGTATTACGCGTCTGCATATTATTACATGATTTATCATTTATAAAAAAAAAAAAAAAACGTATTTTTTTAGTCATCATCGTTATTTCAACGGAATTTAAAATAGAATTACTTCGTTTTTGTTGTTGTAAATACGTACCTATTATAATTAAATAACGAGTAAATACTTATTATTTTTAACGAATCTTCACTCGGACGAATATAACGCGTTATTAATAATGTACACTTTATGACAATAATCCGAATTTTCTTGTGTACATACATAGATGGTACATATTATAATATATGCAGCTCGTAACAGACCCGCGACGACGTTATTCGTGTGATTCACATGCGGTGCACCTCATCGTTTTTATATTATCACGAAATATATTTTATTCGTACATTATGCGAAGTCATGTTTTAGTTACCGCTTATATAACGAGTGTGTGAAGAGAAACACACCGCTGTATCCGTCGACTATAATATCATATAGGAACGCGGTATATACCGTTTACCGGTTAGCGAGTAGAAAAACGATGGAAAAAACGTGTCAGCAACTACTGCGAAGAACGTGCGTCTTGAGTAAAAAACGATAAAAAAATAAAATGGAATCCGTGTAAGTACATCAAAGTACCGTCGTTGGCACGGCCACCTCCGTAGGGGATTCTATAAAAACGTTTTCGTTCCATACCGCTATACTTTGCGCTATATTTGTTATTATTATTATTATTATTATTTGTATTCTTATAATATTATATTTTTTATCACATACAGGTATAAGAACAATCGTCATTGTTTCGAGTATATACACTTGCGTAATAAAGAAAATTAATATCTTATCTCGTTTTTTATTTTTTCTTAAATCGACCTCTAATGATAGTAACATAAAAAAAAAAAAACAAATTTAGTTTTATAAATTTTCTCGTACATTTACGAATTTTCTCGTATTATTTTTCATATCAATAGGACGATGTTTTCTTAAAGACGTAATATACAAAACAAAATAAAATTTCATCTTTCAAACTAGTACCAGTGTATTAATTAATAATTCGTTATTCGAATTTGAAATTGAATTGAAATGGAAATTTCCATAATAGTACTTACGCATTAAAATAATAATAATTCTAAGTTATTGTTTTTATTACAAACGTTAGCCTTAAAAAACCTTGAACAATAATATTTTATTTCTTATAATTATATATATTTTTTTTCCTTTTGGTACGTTAAGTTTATTAATATAAAATAAATAATAATACATAGATTGAATTCAACTGTTTACATTTGATTAAACATGTTATCAATACCTTAATTAGAAAATAATATTTTAATTGTCTTTTAAATAATATGAAAAATAATATAATTACAATGTAATATTAAATAATATTATCTTTTTGTTTTTAAAGAAAAATAATTATTTTGAACTGGTATTGATTTATTGTTCAATTTTAAATATATATTATATATTATACGAATGTGTACGAAGAACTCACATCAAATCCATATTTAATCAATACAATTGCTTTCTATTTCGAATGAAAAAAAAAATATTTTGTTCATGAATTTCGTTTGATATAGAGCAAGTTTTTGATAGAGTTCAGTACAAAGACTCATACTATATATTTTACTGAAATATATTTTTACGTTATTTTTTTTCTGTATTTTATACTTACTTCCATACTTCCATTCAGTGGCGGATTTAACGGAGGGAAAAAAATGAACATTTGCCGCCCGAACCCTTGTCCAAAAGGACCCCGGGCCAAAAGTCCTCAAAAAAATATATTCCTAAATTATTTATTTCAAACAAAGATAAAATTGATAATATCACCACTTAATGTTACGTATTATAAATTTATAATATAAACTAGTGAAAATAAAATTACCGTAAAATCTATATTTCTAAATTAAACAAATTATTATTGTGCGATAATAATACAAATCTAAATCGTAACCGTATAGTAAGTAAATATATTAGATAATGTAGAAATATAATTTAAAATTAAAATATTTAGTTGGGTCTACGTGTTTGAGCACATTTTTCTATACTTAGCATATTATGATGCACGCGATTTGGAAGAGGTCGGATGTGTACGTTGGACAGCTAACGTATATATTCATTTTGAATGTCTTTCTTTTTTTCTTTTTTGTTACCTTTTTTTTTTTTTTTACAAATTTTAAAATTAAACGCAATTATTTTTACTTGTTAATAAATTTTACATTTATACATTTGTATATTAATATTAATTACACGCGTGAATTAAGATAACAGGATAATAATCGACTTCGGGCTTGTGGTTATTTCTATTGGATATGCTAGAAAAATTGTAGTATATTATAATATACCTACTAATACAATTTTGTCGTACCTTGCAACTGTGCAAGGTTTATAATAATCTATTAAAAATTAATAAATTTTTGGATCCTAGAATAATTATGGGCCTTTTACCTTAAATCCGTCACTGCTTCGATGTATTTAATATTTAAAATTACATTAAAAATTAAAAATTATCCAAAGTCCACTCCAAATAATATATATAGTGATGTTCATCGTGATACAATTACTTCTAGATTTTTATTCAATTTATAAACGACCTAGATCAATCAAATTTTTAAAGAATCGTTCAAGTATATTCTACACAAGATAAATCCATTATAATAATATTTGATGGAAATTCTTACGCGAATATTCAAATATTCAAAAAAAATAAAATATGGTACTCGCGAGATCTGCCTTGTCCAATCAATTAGGTAGCAGAACATAATTATAATATTTTAATACCCTCTATCGATGCAGTAAATTATTTCAGAATAATTATTATAGACAACGTCATTCACTTTTTTAACGATATTTTTTATTATTTGTGATTATTTTAATAATTGTCAAATTATAGTACCAATAAAACGTTTTTGTCTTTTCCTTTTTATTTTATTTATTTTTTTTTTTTGGTCAATAACTTCTGTAATTAATTTAATTACATCAATGTTCTTTATTCGAAATGAGATTAATTAGAGCGTATTCTTTTAATTATACGGTTAAGCGAAAAACACTCAAATCGAATGATATATGTAAAAACTTTTGCATCGATAATTTTTTCGTTTTCGAACAAAAGCCCGACCCTACAAATTACCCCCTATTAGGTTATTATATACTCGTATGCACTGTATTCAATTATTATATTGCCATATTACATTAATACTTCCAATCAAGTCAAATATACTATACCTAACCTAACCTAACGTCCTAACCTGTAATATACTATAAAATGAATACGTCAAACTTTATAATAAACCGTGATATTCTCTCTCGTTTTTAAAGTTATTTTCGATATAAACGCACTTACGTAAAAACTATACGTTCTAAAATTGATTCTTATAATAAAGTAGTTATGTATAAATATGTGTGAAATCGTCGAATTTTGAACTAATAAGCGGCCGGCCGAAAATTCGCTATATTTTTTTTTATCCGCGGATCCGAGATTTATTCTATTAAACCGCATCGAATTAGTCCCTTAGGTTGGAATTAAAGCGATTCCGCGCGTACCACGAAAATTATTGAACCTATACGAGAAATGACTACAACGACGAGGATGACGATGAAGACGGGTCCTAAGGGTCGGCGTTTTCATTTCATTGTTTGTCTGGACAGTAGTCATTCCAGAGTAAATGGCATCGAACATAACGATACGGGAAATCCTCGCACGGTCCCTTTTACTTATTGACCCGGATCCCTTGGGAAGGCTCGGATGGGACGAGGGAGGATCTTTCGTGTCCGATTACACAGCGACATCGCAGATATTGAACAACAGCGGTTAACTTAACCCTGAGACTGTGACGGCAAGTGATTTTATATACGTATATACTCGTATATAATATAGGCATAGTTAGACCAAAACCATTTATAGACTACGTAGTACGACATCCGTAGTACAGATCCGACGACGTGTGTAGACGATTTTCTTCAGATTTCAGCAATTTCCATTAATTTTCCGTGCTGATCAATCGGTTAAAATAAACGCAATATAATAATTTAATCTTATATACATGTACCGCGGTACAATCGTATGATATACCAGCATTATAGTATTTAGTATTTATTTATTAAACACAATGTGGTAACGGAAATAAATATTTTTATTTACATCGCTACGTTTAAATTTAAAATAATATACTGCGATAGCGGTCTACAAAGTTTAGCGTATTCAGAATCCCCGGGCAAATTTGGTTAATTATACCATTATGAAGACTGGACAAAAATAATTTCTTGTCTTGATAACGGTCATAATCTTAAAATAATTAACATAGATTTCATCAAATATAATATATATATGAAAAAAGATTTCATTGAATTTTGCGGTTTCCCGATATTTATTATATTTTATCAACCACTTATGAAAATTTATCGAAAAACAAGAATCAAAATTAAGTAGGTACCAATTAAATCCAATTATTTCCACTGAAAATAATTTATAATATATCTCGTTTATTATTTCAATCGAAAACGTATATCTTTAAACATTTGAAAAGACGAAACCACAAGAATAAACAATATAATATTACATGTGATAAGTCGTAGTAAAAACATAAATTTTTATGAACTAAAAAATAAATAAATAAATGGCTCTCGACGATTTTCCAAATCATTTCTATACATTATTGTAAATAAAAAAACAAGTATGTATGATAAAACATAATATAATATTCGGTTTTTAGCTTGGATATATCGTATATAATATGTAAAATTGCCATACGACATATTACGAATTGTAAAAAATACAAAAAAATAAATATAATGGTACAAAACGCCACGTGTTTTCGCTAAACATTCGAATATTATTATTATAAAGGCTATCATTAAATAAATAAAAAAAAATCGTTACTGTAATTATTGCAAATAATTATACATTGTTGTTTTTTTATTCATTATCAAGGTTAAGACGTTTAACATAACACACGCATACTCGTATATTTTTATTAGGTGTATACTGTATATTTATAAACCGCAAAAATTGAATTTTAATCAAATAAATTTCGAAAAAGATAAATAAAATTTGACGTTCTCCGAAATATATTTTATACATTATTTATTTTGGACTCACGACCGTGTTTACGGTTATAAATTTATAATATAATGTATACCCTTTAAATATAGTCTAGTGACGCGTTATATTATATATACTATCGTTGGACTATTGCTGTATATACGCGGTAATATAATCATCTCTGGTGAGTGTGGGTAGATAGGGGGGGCAGAGTCAATCGGATTAGCCTCACGGTCAGTCGAAATCCAGCCGAATGGAAATATACACTGCAGTCTCCCGAGCAGCGCTTATAACGCGAAAAACGATATAGTCGATGACCACGGCCCGAGTGGAAAATATATCTATACGGATGATCGAATTCATCATCGTGTCATCGTTCTCATCTTCGCCAGTATATTATATATCCCCCAGATCATATTATCGAATCATCCCTGCACCGACCCTTTACACCTTCCGAACCGGGATCATTCTCCGGCGGATTATATATATATATATATTATATACAGGATAGTTGTATATATACGGTTCGATTTTCACATCACATTATATTATTATTATTACGTTTTATTAATGGCGTATACACGCGTCCACGACGTCAAAACGACGATATATACATTTTTTTCTGCACACATTTCGCTATAAAAATAACGTTTTATATTTTATATATTTGTTTTCCAATCCCGTTTCCTATGTACACACGCGTATTTATTATACGAAAAAAATTAAATTAAATATTACATATATTTAAATTTAATATTGTAGCGTCGAAATTATATTTTAATATTATTAATACTCGTATATTAGAACGGGTAAATTCAATTTTTTCCTTTTTTTTGTTTTTTTTTTTTTTTTGTTTTGTTTTCAACGTACCCATTATAATAAACTATAATAGAGAGACGTAAAATATTTATTAAATACGATTAATTCCTATTGTACATTACGGATTTATATAAAAAACAATAATTTTAACGTACACGACTTTATAATCTTTATATTATATTTATTTCGTAATAAAACGCCAGCAAAATATTTTTTTATATTATGTTTTATTCCAGTGTGTGCGAAATTAATTCATCGTTTTTCATTACCACTCCTCCCTCCCTTAATTGACTGTACCTCTTGTAACTGTTAAATTATCATAACGTATAGGGATTAGGGATCATAATAATTTAATCAACCAAACACTAAGTATGTACATACAAAAGGCCAAAAACAATATATTATTGACTCTAAATATCATCCGTAATCCGTGTTTGTTTTAAAATTTTTTGTCTTGTATATGTGTAGGTATATGAAGACATATAACCATAAAGGAAGAACTGATACTTTTCTGGAAGGGATACGGGTGTAAATAGGATAGTGTTGATTTTTAATTAAAATTAAATAAATAATTAAAATATTAATAAATTAAATTCTGAGCGAAGTTCAGTCAGATAATAATATAATATTATGTATTGATAAATTTTTTTACACTTTTATTAAAAATTTATAACTAATACGAGATACTCGTTTACATTAGATTTCTTCATAAAATTTTATCACATATAATATTGAGTACACATATGAACACCCAATAAAATTTTCAAGTCTCTAAGTTCAATATAAATGTCTATAAAATCTCTAAATGAGTCCCCTAAATGTCCATCAATCATCTGACAGAATTACGCTCAAACCCGTTTTTATTGAATGCGATCATACATCGTTGCATTCAAATTTTGGTAACTCTTCTTATCGCATAGGGTCAATATTGAGAAATTCGAAAAGTGATCTGAATAAAGTATCAACTACGTTCACTTTCCAACCGGAAACATGTGCTGTTAGTGAAAACCGGAGCATTATTTAGGGTCGAAAAAGTCGTTAAATACAAACTAAAAAAAAAATATAAAAAAAAATACACACCATTGAATAACCAATACGTTCGCACCTACTGATGGCCTTTTCTGTGAGCGCCTCTGGACTCGTATGTAAATCGTTAAAAGTTTTACAACTAAATTGTATTTGTATAATATTTTATTTTCACAAATCGTCAACCGATCAGTTTAAAACGTATTTTGATAAAACTACGTGCTCGTTAATTTGTTAGGTTATGAATTTTCGGTGTGTCGGTCTCAAATAAAATTGTAATATTCAAATATTTATATAATATTTTTATCGTGAACTGACGAAAAATCGAAGGATCCAGACATTTTATAAAATAGGTATTCTTGGAAACCGCGACCAAATTTATTTTTCATTCTAAATTTTGACATCAGTCCTTATAATAAAATAATATATTACGTGTGCGTATAATATAGACATTATAATATATTATAATATTATAGTTTCAGATATTATAAAATAGAAGAAAAAAACACTATTCACTATACTTGGAAAATTAAAAATTAAACCTCACCCTCGTTATGGAAAATATATTGTTAATTATTTATGAACTAAAAAAAAAAAAAAAAAAAAATTTTGGAAATAAAATACTTGGAAAATTTTCCCGAGGGCGTGGCGGCATTACGAAAAAACATTATTTACCTCCATCGTATTATTACTATTATATTTACGTATCTACGTATATAATATATCACTGGAACATTCGATAATATATCCGTATCAAAACGGCACGCACTGTGTACACATATATATATATTATATAGGTAATATAATATCAGCAGGTCGAGGGCGAGAATCTGAATATTATTTATTTGAATATTCCCAAAGAATCTCTCGCTATTTCGTACATTATTGCCCTCAGATCGATCGGACGATCGTGCAATATTATACAGCCGTGACAGTCAATCGAACCGACAACAATATAACCTCGCACATAATAATAATACTGATGATGATAATAATAATAATAATAATAATAATAATAATAATAATAATAATAATAAT
>JAIUCT010000011.1:905880-927038 GCA_021307375.1 Tetraneura akinire
ATAATAATAATAATAATAATAATAATAATAATAATAATAATAATAATGATAATAATAATAATAATAATAATGATAATAATAATGATGAGAAAATAAATAACTGTCGGGGGATGACGCGTGCTAAAGATTCACTGCTCTCTCTCTCTCTCCTACTCGTTGCAATACCATATACGTTTATATACTTATATTATATACGATATATAAGGGATGATGCGGTCGACGGAAATAATTCACCGTCTTTCTTTTTCTCTCGCGATTTTTATTTATTTATTTTATTTTTATCGCTCCTATCCGTCGGCCTCACGCACGCACACGCATTCGGATCGCGGGGGTAGTATAAAGAACGACTTCGGAAAATAACCGAGATTGTTATGAGATATACGCGTATATACGTTTGTATATATATAGATATATATTATAGCGGGCTGCGGTGTCAAATCTCTGGTCTTGGAGAATCCCCGGGAGAACGTTAAACTCGTGCCGAGCACACAACGTCATCAAAGAAAATCACCGAGATTTCTTCCTCAGCATCCGGCACGGGCACACGTCTATATATAATATATACGAAAATCAAGCGGATCCGAACTCGCGAGGATATCCGAAGAACGAATAAGGTTCATATTTTATATTCAAATTCGAGTATTCCTCCGCAACAACAACAACAACAACAATAATAATACATCGTCTAACTATACAATATACATACAATGTATATTATGTGTGCACGTCTTTATATTGACTAAACAAATTAATGTTCATTTACGTATTACCTATATATACATATAATATAATATTAATATATAACTATTGTAAAGTGCGTAGACGAGGGAATTTTTTTTTTTTGTATAATTATTATACAGGTATAAAATTTTATGATAAAATTTCAATATATTATAGTTTTAAATCCGAATTTTATGCAACAGTCTATATATACATGTAATAAATAACAATTAATATACGTGTACCTTGTACCTAGATTTTTAAATTTATGACTTAACTTATATTTTATATAGCCCACGATACATATTTTAAAATCTCACGATTAATTTATTTTTTTTATTTTTTTTTGTCTTGGCGAAATGTATACTCTGGACGGTAACAATTATGGAATAATAGATTATCGAATGATGTCCTCGATTGTTATTCCTATTATAATATTTGTAATAGACTAATAGCACTAATTATAGCGAACATTCATTATGTACCTAACTGATGTTTTCTGTTACTACTAGGTATTACAATATACATTAGTATAATACGAATGGATTTGACGGTATACAAATGATCGATAAATATATAATATTATTATATTATAGTCGCCCATACTAAATTTAAACCGTTTTAACAATATAAATACTTTGTCTAATTAGTCATTTATTCAAAAATTTTAATTTTATATAATTCATTTTTAACGATTAGATTTATATTAAAAGCAATAATAACAATATTATAAATTATAAATTTATCAGTTTATTCGATTTTGAGCGAATAATTTTTATAATATAATAAAATATCAAATCTGTATACGTACCTACTGAGTTATAGCGAGCAAACGATATAATTTTTTCTTTCGTTTTTTTTTTCAATATACCGTTTCAAATTTTCTGATTCGTACAGTATAACTGAATCCTAAACTAAACTTTCGTTACAATTCTCACTCTATATAATTCCATATGTATATAAATTCAAATAAAAATCGTCTAAACTAACTACGACATTATTATATAATAATATGACGTTATACGGTATAATATAATACTTCATTTTATGGTTATTATATCAAATTTTTACCAACTTTATGAAAGTTGGAAAATATCTTTTCTCGAGGAAAATTGGCATTTCGTCCGAGACGAATATTGACATACCTAACAATTTTTTATCTATTTAAAAGAGTAAATACTTGATCAAATATACCTCGTATTTTCGATTATGAATAATATCCAAATTAAATTCAAAATTATTATGCGCATTCACAAAAGAAGTAGTATAGTAACTAAAGGCCCGTTTTTTTATTATGAAAATATTCATCAAACATAAGACGTTTAATAACGAATAGCGAACGTTTAAACTGTAACAAATATTGAAATAAGAAAATTTAATATTGCACTGGGAATATATTTGAAACGCAGCTATAAATCTTTTTGTTTCAATACAGTTTTAAAACGAATAATATACGCATATTATTTAAATATCGCTTTGCTGCGTTCAATATGTATATATGTTGAATACCAATAAAGCTCGTTACTACAAACGAACGTCAAGATCCATTGACAGCCAGTCCGGCGAAACAGATAGTTTTATTATATTTACAGTTTTCGTTCTGCTTCGATTTATTATTTAATATTAATCCGTTCGATTCTATTTTAAGCGTTAATTTAAATTACAATTATTTATTTATTTTTTATTATGTTCGGTTGTTATTATACTCGCGCAGTTTAACACCGCATTTTTCGGTCATATTCTAATATATTATTTTAAATACGTATAAACAATTATTATATTATACACGCGTGTTATTACGTTTTTCTACCCTTATAAAACGTTTCAACGTATAGGTTAACCCGGTGTGTGGTATGTATAGGTACACACTCATCGTGGTATACTGCTCTCGCGGTATATTCATCGGAGGTATATATAACATTAACACGAAAACTTATATCGTGTATACTAATTTGTGGTAATTATTATGCGTTTAAAAGCCGTTTCACTGTGTATATAAAACACGTAAGTCGATTTTAATGAGTACCACGCTAAATAATGACCGCGACTACCCGTTTTAATCGAGTACGATGTTTTTTTTTTTTCGTTTTTTTTTTTTCGACCGACGATTTTCTGTCTACGCATAATACGTCGTCGTATATAATAATACGTTTCTGCGCAACAATTTCGAATATGTTTTTTCTCTCTCTTTCTCTCTCTCTCTCTGTATATCGTCTTAATAATCACAAATTAAGTGTATAATTTAAAATTAATTAGTGTATAAAATATATATATATAGAATACTCGGTGTAATTAGCGTTTAGTAAACAAACTGTTACAAGGTAAAGCGTATAAAAATAAAGAGGAAATAATAATAAAAAAAAAAACTCGGACAAAACGATTCAAATTTGTTTTCAGTTGGTCGTCGTTTCCTAAGAATTTTTGTTCACGCGAGTGCAAAATATATTTAAATTAAGTCGCGTTTAAATACTTTTACTCGTATACATATAAATATTATACCAAAATACAAAAACTTTTGGATATGTCATCATTATATTTAAATTAACCGCGACTATATCGAAATAATAATTACCTACCTATTTTTTTTTTTTTTATTCAAAATTATTTTTATTTATTATTAATTATTCAAAACTAATCGTTCGTTATTTCATACGTACGTCACACCTCTTTTTTTTATAATTGCGATAAACAAACCGAAAATAATTTTAATAATATTTAATTATCGAATATTACACAATAATATAAATATATATACTTACTGCGGTAATCTGCGTTTATTTACATAAAATTATTATAGTTCTAGGCAAGTATAATATAAAACGAATTTAAAATATTTAAAACACATTTATTTTAACCTTCAAATAACACCACGTCTCGATTATTTATGTGCTATTACAATATTATATTATTATATGTGTAAACCGACAAACCATTCTGCAGAACAAAAATACGTATAAAAAGAGAAAACGCGATTTAGGATCTTTAGCGTCTTGACGTTTTCTTCGGAATGGCATTTATATATTCTATATACTGTTAAATTAATGACGATGATTTTTCGATCGCCAATCTCTGGATGATCTGTGATTAACTTGACAATTCAATTTTAACCCATTTTAACTTATTCCATTTTATTATTGATCATTCAATTTCACAGATATCCTTAAAAAAAAGAAAAAAAAATTTTAAATTACATATTATATATATATATTAGGCACCTACATTATATATAGAAACGTATTTTTAGTCCAAGTCGATCGACATCTCGAATCGTTAATACCCAATTTAGTATTATATATAGAGAACTGACCATTCTGATATAACATTTTATATCAATAAGATTAAAGGTTAATTAAAGATTTCGACGTAGATTAAAAACATTATTAAAGTACAAAACGAAATCGTGACATTTTAATCAGAGTTTACATAAATATTTCATCGATCTGAGCATTTTTTTTTCTTATATACCTATTTAATTGTATATATTAAAAATTAATAATATAATAATTTAATATTATAATATATCGCCTATAAATCCTTCGTTTAACAAATAACTATAAAAATTTATTGACAGTTCGTACATTTTTTTTCTTCTCTAAATTCAAAGTGAATAATATTACGTTCTGTCTAAAATCATAGCAATTTTATTTCGAAACAAATCCTAATATTATTTTCTAAATATAATTGACACCACGTTTATTTATTAGACGGTGTAACTGCAATAAATAATAGAAATAAATATTTCATGATGCGATCACAAACGCAAACTATATAATAATAATAATAATAATAATATAACATATCACAATCTTTATACAGATTATATACACGCGACGGGTCATTCGTCGAATATTGTTTTTATCGAAAGTATAAATTAAATCATTTTTTTCGTGCGTACCAATTATGTCGTGTTCGAGTCCCCAAGCCTTTGTGAAAAAACATCTTATTCTTATTATATAATATTATCATATTATTGATTACGTAATTCTATAAAAATAATAATATTATATTAATGTCAGTGAACTTGTTAAAAAATATATAATTTAATAACAAGCGAACGATTAAAATTTGTCTAGAAGAATATTTTATCATAATATTCCGAATGATTCACGGAACGAATCCTTAATATTATCATTTTTAAAAGTAATTATAATAATATTAAAACTCTTTGAATTAATTCGATATAATATTATATAAATATGTAATTGCGGTACACACTTAAATAATATTATTACATACGAAATATTATTAAAACGGTCCTAACTCATGATCATGTCGTGTCGTCCATTTTTTTTTTTTTTTTTTTTTTGTATACATTAGTCATTTTAATAATTATTATCGTACACGTTAATTATTTACAACGTGAATTTATATAATTATAAAATAATAATAATAATAATAACAATAACACGAATAATAATAATTCTTATCGTATTATCATTACGGTTTACAATAAACCATCGTCACGCGGATAAATTTTTAAACGTGACTCATGATGTTTATAATTTATAATATTGCTAACTATACGCGTCGAAAACGAATAGGTATAATTAAATTTCACGCTAATCATCTCGTTATTACGTCTAAAACATTTTATTTATTTTATTTCACCACCGTTACCGTGTAACCTATACCTGCTTAAATACTTAATAATTTTGTCAACTTCGTTATAATATTTAATCTGTCGTCCGTTCGGTAAAATCGTATAGTTTTATTGTATACATAAATAAACATGTATACAGATTATTCTACGTTTCAATCTGTCGTGTTGTATATTTAATAATATAATTTCGCATTTTTCAATATTATTATGCAAAATACGTGCCCGATGGTCGATAACACTTAGATTATTGAACGGAAATCTCTATATAATAAGGATTCGATATCGTGTCCTCCACAATTTTCACTTGCTAAAATTATATTTTTTCGAGTAATCACTTGATAAACTTATTCATATTGACAGATACTTTCAATGTCACTTAACCGTGACTGCGTGCGACTAAATTAGATTTGAAAAAAAAAATTGAAAAATATATACGAGTACCTATCTCTTATATTATGATAATTTATAAATCAATAATTATACGTGAACCTTAGAACGCGTGTAAAAATAAATTTAAAAGAGAAATTTTGAAAAAGAAAAATTTGATATATTTCTCGAACACCGGAAAAAGGTCTGTTCCAGGTATTATTATGAATAATATTTAAATTCAATTTATAACCCCGATTTTATTCAAAATCGCCATAAATATTAAATTCCGCGTGATTTTTCATAATATTTTCTTTGCTATAGTCCATCATATTTTATTACATCATTTTTATTATAAATTGTAAGATTAAAAAAAAAAGGCATTAAACATTTTTTTAGGAAATGTACGTTAAAATAAGCTCTAAGTGCCACTCGAACACAAACGCGTCTAATTTGGCTGGATTCAAAAATATATTTCTTTGTAAATATTATTTTATGGTATAATAATGTACCAAGAGTCTTAAAACGGATTATTATTTTTGTATTAATTTTCTAATATTATATCGTCTGAAATTTAATAATTAATTACTAATTAATAATTATACATAATATATATAGTTAATATTCGTTAAACCTGTCTATTGTTTGATTTTATTTGAAAAATAATATTATAAACGTATTTTTTATTCAGAAAATCGCGTTCTTTTCGGTGAGATAAATTAATAATATTATATTAATTATTTGAATATATTTTATATTTAAAATTATGTTGAAAACAAGAAAAAAAAATGCCAAATCATAAATAATACTAAACGCGGAATTAATAATAATAATAAAATTGTAATTTATAAATATAGTATTAATCATCGATATTTAATTTTCACGTTCACACAGAGTGGAAAATAAATTCGTTATTTCTTTTAACACGCACAGTTTACCGTTCACATTTGCCGTTAGTGGGAAGAACTATATAATATAAATTCGTGTGCTAATATTTCCGCGTTTACACTCGGAAACCATTGACACAAACGGGTGAAAAATATACGCACACGATCATAATACAGTGGCGAGACGCAGGAAACACCCTATCGTTATAAGAACGAGCCCTTGGAGTGAAATCTAATATTTATTTAAAATTGTAAATTTGTATCCTATAGTTATATAAGGAAATTTGTATTCGTAATTTTCCTATATATTGCGCTCGTTTGGCGGATAAATTGTATATAAAAAAAAATACTTTTTATAAATTTAATGTATTCTACATAATATTATATAGAAGCTACAGCTACTTACCTCAACGTAATTTAATTTTCCACAATGATCGCGAATTGTTGTGATTTGCAATGTCTTTGATTGTACTAAACATGAAAAGGAACGTTCCGTATAGGTATAGTCTGTGTAACGAATACGTATATATAAATATACTTAAAACAATTGTTGTGAGAAGGTAAAAAAAAAAAAATGTTCGAGGTAGATTGTATAAAAAGAAGGGGAAAGAAGAATTGAAGTTATATTATGAAGATCATCGAGAATATGGTGGTGTTGTGACGAAGAGATGAAATGAGTACTTGAAAAATCGTCTGTTCTAACAAAACAAATAATTCAAGTTAAAACTTTTTCGAAATATTTTATCGTCACGCCACAGAACGTGTGCCAATCAAAAATAAAATCACTGGATCGTATATTAAAAAAGAAAAAAAAAACATTAAAAACAATCCAAAGAAATTTAATTATTTTTTTCCACGATTTTATGACGTAACATGCTTCGTTCTAAATTAAATACGATAAATAATTCGTAGTTATTCTTTTAGATTCTGAGCGAAGCGAAGAATGTATTGGTTTTACAATGATGTGTGTCTTTTTTTATATTATTATTTTTATTTTATTGTATTCAAATTCTAATTAAAATTAAACACTATGATTTGTGTACCTACCTATATCACTGTGACAGGAGTATCAGCTCGTCTTTTTTTTTTTAAGATAATATATAAAATATTCAATATTCAAGGAACAGAACATAAAATAATAACTATTTTATATTGTAATATTAAATAATTATTTAATAAATCGTATTAATATATTATAATAAAATTATATATTTATTATATATAAATTTTTGTTTTTTGTTACAGGTAATAACTACTAATACAATCGTTATAACATAGAGGTTACGCACAATTGTTTATAATAATATATAAAAACTCTTTGATGATAATGAAAATTATACAAAGTCAAAGAACAAAATAATCATCATATAGTATCGCAGTGTGCATTCGATTATAGTAAGTCGTTTTTTTTTTTTTTTTTTAAATTGTAGTTATAAAATATCGAATCGTACAATTTCACTCTTGTTATCGTTTGTGAGTCTATTATGAAATATCAAGTTTAAACATAATATTATATAGGTACACATAGGTATTCTAATTTTGGACGTTTCCATGAATAATACATTTTATATTCCATTCGTAATTGCTGATTTTCTTTTACATTATTATTTACTGTCGAATTTTCGTTAGTTTGATTTTTTTTTTTTTTTATACGTATATATTTTCTTATCCAATAACAACGTCGTTGCTATACGAGCATCCGATTGTTTTTACAAAATTGATGAATAACATACGAAGAAAAAATAAATTCGTATTGTAAAAAAATATTTTAAAAAAAATTACCGATATATTTTTTTTTATTTTACGACGATATTATGTTTATATTTACGCGCGTTACAATAGAACCGCAAGTGACATACTCGTATTATTATATTATTATTTTATTATACGATACGATTAATAATTAAATAAAATGATAATCATAACAAACGTGGAATATTTTTAACAGACCGGTATATGAATTTGTTACTGTATACACGACTTTATCATTAATTATTTTCAAATCATTTTTTTTTTTTTATTATTTTTATTTACAAAAAATACAACAATATAAGCGTACACGTATAGATTTAAATTTAATGTAATTATAAAACTACAAATAATAATCGATCGTATCGTGGGCTATTATTTGAATAATATACGATCGTAATTTATTATGAAAAAAAAAAAATAATAATAAAAATAACACGGCGAATAAATGCGGTCGGCGATGGTTGGTTTTTTTTTTCTACGCTCGACGACTATCAATCAGTGGCGCGCGATTTAATAAAACCGTCCGCGTTTTTATATTTTATTTGTCGTTATTATTATTATTATTATTATTTTTCTTTTATTAAACATAACCTACAAAATAACGCGTGTGTACCGCGCGGTACCCGCATTATTATAATATACGGTAATGTGTACCTACGTTCGTTTCGTTTTGACGGGAAATTTTCACCTCGGTAAAACGTGATTTTCACGGATTCGTGTAATGCGACTTACCGCAGAGCGCGTACACGTGGCGTTAAAACGAATGTAAAATAATATAATATAGTGTCAACCGCATTGCCGGAAGGGCGAGAAAATGTCATTTTCGCGAAAAATCGGATTATTCTCGTACGCTTTTTTCGTTCGGGGCGTACGAGGTATTATAATATTACACATTTTATATACATACACACATACGCGGAACGGTGGCGACGCGGTACGCGCGCGTTTAACCCGACCGCCCGCCGAAAGGGCTTAAATTCGGTCGGACGGCGTTACAAACACGCGGTGATCTCGTTGCAGTTTTCACGAATTTACGCGTTTTATGATAATATTATTATAATACGCGCCTTTACACGCGAGAACTGACGACAAACTCGAGGTTATTATTAATAATTCATAAACGAACGCGGAAAATAAAAATGATAAAATAAAATAATAATAATAATAATAATAATAATATACTCGTATAACGACTAAAATGCATATAAATATTATTAAAATCACGAGAAAATCACCGTAATGAGTTACTAGGAATATTATTATTATTATTGTTTTTAGATTTATTTCTAAGAACGCGGTAGATCGGAATCTTAAAATAAAAATTAAATTGAATCCTCGTACTTTTCTGTAATGAAGTATACAGTCAAGATGGCCAGTGTGCTCGTTTCCTCCCCCATACCACTAGGCTGGTAAAAAGAAAAAATTATTTTGTAATTCTTACGGTCAATACACATATAGGATATTATATGGAAAAAGTGAATTTCAACCGACGAATTTCCCAACATAATTTTATTATCCGAAACGTTGTAAGGACCAGAGAGAAATTAAATTTCATTTATCTCCGTTTATTTTTCATTTTTACAATATTAATTATCAAAATAATAATATAATAATTAATAACCTTGTTAAGCAATGTATTATTATAGTTAATATGCTTGTATTAAATTTTCAAAGCGTAAAACTCAAAACTCAAAATTTTATTTAATATTATTGAGAGAACAGAATTTTAATATATTTTTCAAAGTTTTACGTTATTTTATTTTACTTATATATAAATAAATGTAACAGTAATCAAAATTATTATCGCGTATGTAAAATTTCTATGATAAAAGACATTAACATTTTCAAATTTCTAGTTTCTACGGCTATTATTTTATAGATTACGATAAAATAAGTAAACTAATTTCGCCAAAATTATATTTTTCCTGAATTTTACCGTTTTTCTATCGTTTTTCATTGTGTTTTTTTTTCCATTGTATAGAAAAACTATCGAGAACTTTAATAAATGACCAAAAAATAAAGTACCAACTATAGGCATAGATTCGATTATTCACAGAAAGCATATACCCTTTTCGTTATAATCGTACCATTTTTATTTCCCCAAATCGTACTCTTTCATACATAAAAAAAAAAAAAAGGCATAATATATCATTCTGAAACCGATACGTTCGTCACTTCGCTCAGCATCGAATATATAATATATAGTCTTTTGTCGTTAACATAATATCACGTGAGTACATACGATTCGAAACGTTGATTTATATCGTGTCTGATTTTCCATATTTTATATTTTTAAACGAATAAAAGTTTATTCGGACGCGGTTTTCTGATAATATTTCTTTTTTTTTTCAAATCGCTCTTTCTAATATTTATATAAATAATATATGCAATAAATAAATATGATAAGAATAAAATAAATAATTATTATCAAAAACCGAAGTGATAAAAAATTCTTAACACTACCATAATAAACATTAGTATTGGTTCGCCATTTTATTTTTATTTTCAGTTCATCTCGGAATTTAAAGTTTTTTTTTTTTACGATTATTACAATTTTTTTTTTTATCTTTAATAATATTTTCTAACCTATAGAAAACGAACTACATATATATGACGTATGACGTGTATGAAGTTATTGAACTTTCGACAACGAAGAACACAAAAGAATTACTTAATTTTGGAAGTATCAAAAATATATAGCGGTCATGTTTTACTAAGAATTCCGTAAATGGAAAGGTTCGTTTTTCGTACGCGTTAGGTTTATTTATATTATTGGTGATTACGGTCGAGTTTCTTTTGAAGTTTCGTCAAAAACTATAAAATTAATATCAAATTTAAAATCCACGCGTTACACGACGTACAAAAATAATAATGGGTATAGTAATAAATGTCAGAAGCAGAAATACGCACACGTTTTGGTATTTCATTCATGGTGTAATATTATCGAAAACAAATAATTTGTATATTTTTATTCTATATTAGTATTTCGTTCGCGATAATTCATCGGATTCGCCATCGTGCAAATTAACGCAAATTTTCATTAAAAAAAAAGAAAAAAAAAGAAAAAACAAGGGATTACATATTTTATTATTAGTATTATTACTAAAGGCGTCGTGATATTAAAACGAAATTCTAATGAATAAATGTGAATATAAGAGTTTTGGAGAATAAAACTGATGTTGATTTCCCGAAAGGCCTATAATTCTTGCTTGCAAATGTTTTCTCTGCGAATGACATAAAATCCTGCGGAGAGCGCTTAAATCAAAATTATTTTGTTGGTAATAAAACCGGAATTCGGTCTAACGAGGAGCAATAGGCAGACGGGGACACATTGAATTATCTTAAACGCGACCCTTAGGATGAGGGAGTGTTGCGAAGGCTCCGATTTTGGATCCCGTTTTGCTCTTTTTTCTACAGTTTTTTCTTCTTCTAATATAATGTATTTTTCGTAACGTGCCAATAGTATATATACATACGTCTACCCGATTCGAGTGCGAGTGTAGAAGACACGCAGATTGTGCTGCAGTTCGATCAGGAAAACAACGTCTGGAAAAACACAATATTATTTCTGTCAATCGTTTTGGTATTATCTCAAAGAGTCATTCGCGTTCCGCAACGAATGAAATCGTAAGAAATTAAACAAAAAAAAAACAAAAAACGAAGATTTTTTTTCGGAGGGAAAAAATACACCTCTTGTAATATATACGTCGGGATGATTGCCAAATACTTGAAATCTACCCACGCACACACACATGCGAAGACATCGTGAAAAAGGATAATATCCACCGTTGGAACAGGACCAAAAAAGCGAAAAAAGCAAAAATAAAAAATAAAAAATATAACTTTTTTATTGGAGTTTATATGGCGCACACGACATATTATTATAATATTATTATACGAGGCAATACGATCACGTGACCGATTGTGGAATAAATCGAATCGCTCGCGACGGCGTAATCGACATCAACTGTTGTCGAAACGCGTCGCTAACATCAGAACTTTGACGAAACGACTTGATTCGAACAAATCATTTTTCAGAATATACCTGTATAATAGGTATACAGCGGTAATCGGTCAAAACCACAGAAGTCGACCTCCCGGTCGACGGAGTAATAATTAATATTGTCTATTGTCCGAAGAAATCTAATCGATTTTCATTTCAATTTATGAGCGATCGATTTAATTTTTTTTCCGTCTCGACAGTTTACTTGTTAAAATTATTATATAATACGCCATACTATTTTTATTTATAATAACGAGGATTTAACGCTATTAGCGAGTTTTTCGGTTCGCCTCACGTCGTTTCCAATTACGTATACGTAGCGCCGCAGTTCGTATTGATATTTTTTTTTTTTATGTATCGATGAGAATTTAAAAACAAACAAAAACGTACTTATCCGAAATTTTTAGTCCGTGTTAAATTTATCGCAAGCGAAATCGTTCGTTAAAACTGTTACGAAAAGATTCGCGTACAACGTCATAAACATGGAAACGTTTTCGCCAACAATATACTGCAGTTCGGTTTAACTGGCGACATTCGAGATTTAGAGTGTTTATTTTTTTTGTTGTTTTTTTTTCCATCGTAAAAAATACAGTTACAACGTTATGTGTATATTATACGTATCGTACGCACACGGATGATTTGTTCGATAAATTATTACTTATTATTTCTAAATTAGATTTCCAGTAAATTACTGGCGTAATCGTTACGTTTATTAAACGAGAAAATCACGGGGGGGATCGTTCGTTTTCTCCGTCCATATGATTGTAATAAACAGTAAGGACCGTATTACACGCGCGTATATTGTATATTGTATTCTATATTATAAAATAATGATTGCACGTGCGTATACGCAGAGTCGATATTTATGTCAAAAGCACGCGTTTCGAGTAAAGTACGCGAAAAATTAAATTTAAAAAAATAAATAAATAAAGTAAAAGAAATTAAAAAATAAAAACTAAACGCAACTTATTCGAGGTACGACGATCGCGAAAACTGTCATGGAAATGACGCGATGACGATAATATAATAATAGTTTTTAATATTATACTTATTATTTTTATATTTTCTACCACGAGAAATATATACCTGTCAAAAATCGTTAGACATTAATAAAAAATATCGTATTATAAAATAACGTAATGAGTTTAAATTATATAAATTTCATAAATCAAATAATTCATTTTGATCATTGCACGCACGAGTTATATAGAATACAATTTTTCTTTCGAGATAAAAAAAAAAAAAATTATTAATTATTTATACGGCAATATTACGAACTATCCAAAAAAACGTATAGGAATAAATTCTAACAATTAAACAACGACTCTTTCATGGTTGACTATTTGGCCACCTTCAGTATACCAAGACAGTGTCGAGTGAATATTCGTTTCGAGAGAGATTATATATGGTCTCCAACCCTCCTCCCACCAGAAAATTGTTTAAAAATATATTTTTTAACGTTATAGAACATTTATTATTGTATTTATATCGACTTATTATATATTTAATAAATTTAAAAAAAAATTTGATCCTCCTTTGAAATTTTTTCTCAGTTACGTCCTCGGTCGAGTGTCAAGGATGCAATTATAATAATAAAAAAAAAAAACTACGAGTATTTAAATTTAGATAAAATTATAAATTTTATTGTAATAAATTAATATAATAATAATAATAATAATAAATTAACGCCTAATTCCGTCTAAATGTCAAGCGTGCAAAACAACATGAAAAATATTTCAGAAACTGATTTAATTTTAACTCTGGAATGTCATTATTTCATTAATTTATTTTATTTGTCGTCGATAATAATATTATATTATTAGTTTCGATCTGACTTACGTAATCGTTATAATGTACTGACGTCTTGATTACTGAAAACATTCGTCTTTATATCTCGAATATATGAAAACTTTTTGCGAAAACGTGACTTCTCCAAAAGTTTATTTCATATTAATTACAGTTAAATATTATTATATCTCAGAATAATTATTATCCTGTTATAATCAATAATTCCATATTATATTGTTTTACATCGTATTTAATTTCAAATCTATACATTTTATTTATACTGTTATGTTCACTGATAATACAGGCATGTATAATAGATAATAGATATCAATAGTTATTGCTAACGAATATTATAATAAATAATATTTATATTTTTAGTTTTTTTTTCACTATTTTCTGTTTCAATTATATTTGAGTAATAATATTATGATAAAAAGAAAAATATTTATATTAAATGTTTTATTTTTATGGAATTTATTGTCGGTTTAGCAAACTCGTATTCATCGCGTAAAAATATGCTTCGACAAATAACAGAAAAAAAAAACTTATATACATCGCATCAGTTTTAATAATATGTAAAATTTAAAATTTTGGTCTAGTAAAATGTAAAGTGCGCGAATTAAAACAACGTTCAATTTTTAAAATTTAAAAATATGTATATTATACTCATATATTTTTTTTATAAAAATTTAAAATATTCATAAAAAATTAAAAAGATGGTTTTGCACTCGTGTGTATACTCGCTATGAAAAAACGACAAGAATATTATATTATTGTTTCCACGTCACGTGTGCATACAAACTATTTAGCAATGAGTATATGTTTAAATAAAACTACTCTAAAATCAAACGCGATTCGTGTACTCTGATACAAACCAAAACGAGAAAAACGTAACGTTGAATTATATCATCGGTATTATTATCTTAAATATTATTAAATCGTTCTGTTTTTCTTTCTTTCCCGTTTTTTCCGTTCTGCGTGTGAAGACGAACGAACGAACGTATTATACACTCGACAGCACGCATTATTACATAATACGCGTTATGTTTTGTGGGGTAGAACGATTTTTCAAACTCTATACACTCCTGTTTGTACACACATGACATGCACGAAAACGTTATTTCTAATAATTATTAATATTTATACGGGCGATGAAAGATAATATCATAATATTTGGTCGTCGGTCTGATAACACGTCATGTTGATAAGATTTCGATTTTTCGGTTCGTAAAAAACGTAAAATTAAAAATAATTAAATAAATAAAAAACCGATGTTTTATATAATACGTATTTCAAAATTTCAAAACCTAAACGGCCTGTAAAATTAACGTAAAATTCGTATAAAACGATACAATTTATATTAAGAGACTAGCGTGAAAATTTTGGTAAAATCTGTGGCGGTCTTTTGTCGCCCGTGTGCGTATCGCACGTGTTAATATAGTGAAAATTCCACGCCTAGGTAAACCGCGATGACGTATTCACATATTATAATACCTCCTATTAGTTTATGGAAATAATAATATCGTTTCTATATAATGTTAGAGCTGTTGTTAGTTTGCTGTTTAGTTACGATATATAACCGAGAACCGACGTAAAATAAAACGAGTATATTATGTGATGTGTGTAGTTCGCGTCAAAATAATTATTTTATTCGTGCAGACCGAATAATATGTAAATCATATATTATTATATCGTAGTGTTGGTAAATTGTAATTTTAATATCGTCGTAAATTCTCGAATAAACTCGAAAAGTATAATATCGAGTTATATATACAGAGTAACTTTTCGAGTACAAGACGAGCTTGCGTGTGTATATAATAATAATACACATAATATTATGTACATGTTTGTATTCATAATATCGTGTTATAATTATTATTATTATTATTATAGGTATAACTTAAAAACTTTTCAAACTAAAATTTCGTAATACGTTAACTATACGATCAAGGTTCGCTTATTATTAATATGTATCTGTCCTCGTTAAAAATACGAGTGTTATTATATAGTATAATAATATTATACAACGATAGAAGTACCTAGATATATAATTTTGCGATTTTTTACTCACTCGCTTTTTTTTTCGTTCTTCTATTATTATACGCGTATAAACGATTTTTAAAGTATATTTCTTCTGCCCTCGTATATACACTTTGACATATCGATTACACGTCTAAACCACATTATATTTTTATGTAGTTTCAAAAAAAAAAAAAAACAAAAAAAAAACAAAATAAACTTTCTACAATATGTGATAGATATCCGTGTTAAGTGTTTTCTCTCGTTTGGCGTTCGCGACATATGAAGAAAAAAAAAATAGAACAACGGGGTTCGCGATCAATTTTATGTAAGTGACATTTTCTTGAGCTAAAAAATCGAACAGACAAATTGTTATAACAATTATTATTGAGACCATCGATCAAAATTATAAACCAAACAATAGAGACCTAACCGTCCACGGCTTAAACAATCAAATATAAAACGTACAATTTTTAATATAATATAAACATATAAATATCAATGCACATTATCAAATAACTCGTTTAATTTTATATTACATACTCAAAATGCGTACAATAATAATAATGATAATAATAATATTTATTGGTACAATATTATAATCCAAATGTAAATTTTATTGCGCGAGCGTAATCTCATAAAAATGAACACGGGAAAAAATTAATTATGTTGGTTAAACAGTTTTTAAAAGTGGAATTATTAACAATCCCTGCATAATAATCGTTTGTAATATTGAGGGGGAAATAATATTCTCATTTTTAAGACTTTTACTTTTATTGTTCATTAAAGTATTACGTCTAATAATAAAAATATACCCGACCGAATACGCTGGTCGGCGATGGAAGTTCAAAATGAATAATATAATACGATATTAATAAACAAAGGTCAATTTTATAACGTGTATATTAACGTTATCTTAATTTATAACCTTAAAATTAATTGTGTTCGTCTATCAATTTTTAAAATACACACTTATTTTATATTCATTTGATTATGAAGTTTTCTGATGAACGTAAAAAATTTAAATTTTTATTTACCTAATTTATTAATAAATTATGTAATTCATGAAAAAATACCGCGCAACTAACTTTTACTCTTTCAAAGTTGAAATTTTAAAACTTATTAAAAAAAAAAAAAAATAATAAAGCTGATAAACTATACGAGCAGTGCAAAAATATAATTTGAGAAATTTATTATATGCCTACTAATTATTTTATTAAAACTACAGGAGAATCATTTCAACTATGATTTAATAATTTAAATTAAATTCGTCAAAAATTTTATGATTCTTTAAAGTAAACAATTTTTATATAATATCCAGAAATATAATTTTTAAATAATTTACAAACCATTTTCTAAAAAATTGAAAAAGTAAATAATACGAGTACCTAGGTACATAAATGTTAAAAATTAAAGAAATAACATTGTAAATAACATTTTTAATTATTGATGATGAAAAAATCAAAATTTTTTTTTTTGTATATTATATTTCAGAAATGTTATTTCTTTAATTTTGACGATAAAAAATAATATTTACCTGCAATGTCTAAATCGTCAAAATATCAAATATATTATATACCAGACTACCGTACTTCCGCAAACTTTAAAAAATGTAAAAAAAACTCTTATCGGGTATCTGCATTTTATTATTTAATGGAATCAGAATAACATTCCTAATATTATTTTAACTCGAAGAATATTTAAGGACCTATTTGAGTGTATTATGCTAATAATAATATATAAATAATATATTCGTATAATGAAATGTAATATTAAATGAAAAAAAAAATATATATATTAATAATAACTTTTATACAATAATATTATTTTTTATGGGTGAAAAAAAAAACTTAAAACTTGTTTAAAATTATTAATTTAAATTAAAAAAAAAATTATTAAAGAAAAATGTTATTGTTCACAAACGAAAAATAAAATACAATACGATTTAATTTAAGTTAAATATATATGTATATTATTTCTACAGAAATATTAATGGGTTTTTATTCACTTTCATAACAAATATAATAATTATTTTCACTAAATAAATTAAAATAAGTTAATTTTATTGAATGTATTTTCAAAACATTTAGGCAAAAAAAAAAAAAATAAAAATAAAAATAAAAATTATTGAATAATATAGATACCTCTTATCGCCCTTCTTACATAAAGAAACCTATAATTAAATTAAATACTATTTACTATTAAATATTATTATTATGAAATTTATTATTACTTCAATGAACGTACTCGTACCATATAGGATATATAATATACCTGTAATTAAGAAAAGTTAATGATGAAAAAAGAAATAATATATAAAGTACGTTTATCGACTTTTTGATTTAAAAGTTAATAAACATCACCTATCCAATAATGATTACAATTTTTGACTCGACGATAACTTATAATCATTTATAAATAAAAATAACAGCATTTCGACTATCAGTTATCGATTATTATTTTATAAATTTCTATTCTATACACTTAAACTTAATCTAAAGTTTAATATAATTTATTTAAAAGAGTCGGTACAGATAATTTTTTTTTCGTTTCTTAATCGCAATAAATGAATTTACTGAAATAAAATTGCCCGCACGGACATTTTAAATGGTACCTATAATATATGCTTTATTATAGTTTATTTCGTTTATAAGCTATATATTTCTTTAAAGAGATTAAAATATTCTATTGGTTATTTTTTTCAATCCGAGTTTGTAGTCTGGAAGTTTTATTTCTTTCATAACATTATATTATAATACATATACGACGGATAAGTCTTCTATTGATAAAATGTATTTTTCTTAAAACCGATATACAAGTTGGTGAGTATTTATTGTATATACAATGTACATTAATGTATAATATTAATGCAATCTTTTATTTATGCCATTATTTTTTTTTTAAGTTTTTCAACTATATTATACAAATATATTAAACGTTGTGGTTATGTACATATTATTATATATATATATATATATATATATAGTTAAAGTTAAAGTTCATACATTGATAAAATATCAATGATTTTAAAAATAACTCGTATATAACACGTATACAATCATATTTGGATAAAATCAATAGGTAAAAAATCAAGGTAAAACTTTCTTTTTTTTTTTTTTTTTTTATCAAAATTGATGGTCCTATGATAATATAATAACAAAAAAAAATAAAAAAATAAAAAAGACAACATTATTATGTTTTTTTTTTATTTTTCACTTTTTAAGCTCATGAATGCGTATATCTTAAGTACCAAACGAAATATTTTATTATGCAAATACAAAGTTGTTAAACTTAAGATCCTCGACGTTAAATATATATTCGTGTTAAAATTTTTAGAAAATATATGTATACATATATTAGTAGGACAACTTTGGAGAACTATTAAATTGCAAATATATGTATTATTTTGGCCTTATAAAAACCGAAAAATCGCGAAAAAATATAATATATTATCATCGTATACGTCATATTTTTTTTTTGCCTTTGTGGGTCTTAATATATTTGTTTATTCTTGTATCGTTCCATTCTCAGTATTCGGGGGAGGGGAGGGGCAAACAAAGAATTGAAAAGGGGTCATTATACTGTTTGAATATTTCACGGTAATTACCCGTTAATAAAATGTTAAAAAATGAAATAGTTTTTTGTATGACAATAAAACGAAATGACCAAATTGTTTCGACGAAAATATTCCAAGCGCGCGTGTTCTGATGAACATCGACTGTTGTTTTTCACAATGACGTTGATGACAAAATAATAATAATAATAATAATAATAATAATAATAATAATAATAATAAAAATAATAATAAAAACAAAATACGATTTACGAAAAAACAAAAACTTCCTGTATAGAATCGTGCGTAATTATTATCTATTATAATATAGAACAGCGTTCCTTGAATAACACATAATAATATACCTAAACAATATTTATTATTAATATGTTAAATTATTTATGGAAAGGAAACAAATAAAATCGTAAAAATGGCAATCAAAATAACAATAATAATAATATATTAAACAAGCGTCGAATTCGAATCGGGTAGATGATATTATAACCAACGAATTATAATATGTTTCCTCTTTATATAATAATGTTATCACGAAAATACAATAGTAACAAATTATGTAATAATAATAATAATAATAATAATAATAATAATAATAATAATAATCATATATGTAAATAAAAAAAATATTATTAAATCGTAATTCACGAATGAGCAATCATTTTATTTTCATACGTGCATGCGTCAATCGTCCACAGTTAATATTGTCAATGAAATAATTATATCGTCCACCCGTCAATATACTCGGATTATCATAGTCCGTTATCTAGGCGCTTATCGGTAATAATACGATTATTACTTAATAATAATAATTATTGGCGTATTCGTCAATATTGGTAATTTTCATTTTTTCAGACATATTATATGCGCAATGACCCAACAATTACCTACTAGTATTTACAAGTTCTTTGGAGAAAATTGAAAAAAATTAGGTTAGGTTAGTATAATTTAAAGTTATTCGGTATTCGTTTGACGGTCGTTTTCGATATGAAATCATAGTAATAAACTAATAATTATACATTACGAATAATAATATTTTAATTATTTAACATAATATTCGTATAATTTACCGACCAAACACAAGACCTATTTATATAAAATACAATATAATATACGACTTTTGTCGCACGTGAAATTATCATATTATATTTTTAATGGACGCAATGACATTTTAGTTTTAAGAGACAATGCTCTGTTATTATTTTCTTGTTCCGCTGCAGTCGCCCGAAAGGGGGTAGAAGTCGCTAAAGGACGCGCCGAGAGACCGCGTGTGCGACCGACCTTTAAACGATTCTGTCATTGCAGCTACTCGGGAGAAGCATAATAATATTTTTACCTTCTCTCAAACATAGCCATTGGTCATTTTATTGCATTATTACAGTATTTCGTTGTGGATGACGGCAGTATAATAATAATAATAATAATAATAATAATAATAATAATAATAATAATAAT
>JAIUCT010000011.1:936929-951001 GCA_021307375.1 Tetraneura akinire
TATTATTATTATTATTATTATTATTATTATTATTATTATTATTATTACCTATAGGCACGACTGTCTTTCGGAAAAAATATTGGTTTTTTAAACTAAAAGTTTCCATTCGAAAAGGACGAGAACACGCGAGTTACCTCACGTAATAATAACATAATCTATAACGCGGACCACGCGTCAGATCAAAAATATAATTTAACATAAAGTCTATATGTCTAATACGAGTGACACGAATTTTATACGCGTATAACGGTATCGTAAACTTGCAAACTATAGTTAAGTGTAATATAATAGACCAAAAATGTGATAATGGTAATTTTTCCTTGTAATCACAAATCAATCACGCGAAGCAAATATGTGCTTATACACCCGGGCAAGAGAGATGAACGATCCGCGAAATTTTCATGCCAAAAATAATATTGTAATATTATATTATAATGTTATCAAAAAATATTATAATACAGACAAGACCGAACGGTCCGCGCGATTATCTCGTCGAAATACGAACAACACGTTTATCGTGTCGTTAAGTCCGTTGTCACTTGTCCGAACACTCGTAGTTACTACTCGTAAATACGATTATATAATATATATTTTAATATTACGTTTATGTTGTCTTTGATAAAGCCGAAGATATATAAAGTCGCGATTTACCTTCAAATATCGTTCTCAATCTACTGCATTTTATAATAACGTCTATGGTATATAATAATGTTTTACCGTGATATACATATAGGTATATATATTTATATATAGACTGCTTCAACGAGAACGGTTATAAGATGACCATATACGATCGTAATCGCACACGAGTGGCGATCGAGTCCGGTCCGGTTTTGGTTTAGTGCAAGACCCTGCAGGTCGAACATCGGCTCTCCCCGTAACTTGACCCCGTCCGGTCGTCCCTTCGCTAGAAACCCTCGTTCGCAACCAAGTCGGGTACTTAAAGGAAAGAGCGTTATATGCGTGCACGTGCATTATATATACCTACCACGCCATCATGTCGTTCGTTTTACACGATAGAATCAGAATAATATATCCATCCTCCCCTATCGTCGTTGCCGCCGCCACCGCTTACCATTCACACGATCGTTTTCCCTTTTTACCTAACCCGACCACCCCCGGCCCATTCGAAGCCCGTAAAAACTTCCTGACCCACTGCCGCCAAATGATTTATCATCGCCTTCTGGCGAAGCTCTAATCGTCTCTCAACACGCAACTATACACGGCGGCGGCGCTCAGAACCATAAAAGCACATTGTTATGCGTGCGGCAACGTGAGTGTTTACCGGGTCACATGTGCCGTATCGACGGTCGGCCGACAAGGGAAACGAAACGTCTCTTAAGCAACGGATACTTAAGAGGAAAAAATAAAATATTTCCATAATATACACGCCCGCTCGTCTCATCGGTGTAATCGTTATTCCGCTATATTGGTTTTTATTTTTTTATATACGTATATATAGGTGGTATATATATATATATATATATATAAATATATATAGATACGGTATATCGACGGTCAAAGACATTCGCAACAGACAAATAAATTTTCAATGAGGTTAGAGAAATTTCGATTTTTTTTTATTATTCGTTTATATAAACAGTCCTTTTTTTATTATTATTATCACCTATAAATATATACGAGTAATATATACAGCTGAATAAATATACCGATTTCTTTTTATATTGTATATATTATAATAAAATATAATAATATTGAAAATATGTAATTCATAACAATGTCATCAATTTCTAAAATTAATTAACTAATATTAAAAAAAAAAAAAACAGCTTTTCTTTGTTTTCCATATTTTCAGAGGGAGAATGTGTCTTCTCTCCCTTGCTCTTCTGTTTCTTTCCCCGTGCAAGCTTTGTGTTGACGACCATAACGTAAATCGTAATAAAACGATAAATTCAATGGTGCGAATTTTATTAGAATACGGGTCTTCATAAATTTACAAACGCTTTAGAATAAAATTTCATGGCGCGTCACTGATATCCCTGTTTTCACCACATATAACGTGAACCACAATATCATGAATCATGATTCATGATAAATAATTTATTCTAACAGTATGAGAATTACACGTAGTTAAAAATATAATTTCGTAAACAGTTTAATAATTGAATTTCGCGTATAAAGTATAAAATGGACTATATAGGTAAAAACAGAATCTTTTAAAAGTAACATTTTTAATTTGAAATTATGGATTATGCAGCGTTTTAAGTATAGCCTCGTATCCATTTTAATGCCTAAAGAAACGTTGGATAATTTCCAAGAATGAATCAAAGTATAAACTTTGGATTAGACGGTTTAGGTTATGAACTCGTGGTCGGCAGCGGAATCTCTTACGAAGTGAAGTCTGTAAACCATTTTGTTTTAAATTTTATTTTTTAAAAAACACAATTAATACGGATTAAAATGTTATAAAATGTTTATGCGTTATTTTAAAACACAATACCGTAAATTTAAAACGAAAATAATAATTTTATAATATGAAATAGGTATAATGTAATATATAATAATATATTCAGCCGGTTTCATCGACTATTGTTAAATACACTGATCTTAATGCAGTGTTAGTTAACAATTCATTTGAATTTAATATCTGGTTAAATTAAATAAGTTTCACCATTGTTTTGTTAAGTTAACAAAACGTTAGTTGGTTTACCTAAATTGTTACCTTAATTCCAATTTTCTCATTGGTTATCAAGAAATGTGATACCTAACTGATAAGTGATAATATTATTTTATTTTATTTATAATTGGGTTATATATGGCGTTTTAACATGTAGATTAACTTTTTAACAAACTGATTTTGGATGATTGATAATTTATCGATCACTTTAACAACGTATGAAGGCCAACAAATTTCGTTGAAAACCAATTTTCATTAACTAATATTGTTGAAAACTGATGTTGGTGAAATCGGTTGATTACATCTTTCGTATATAATAATTTGGCGATGTGAATGCATTTTTATTATAGGCAATATAAGGAAATAATTCAAGCTTTATATTTTGTATTATAGAGTATAAAGAAATATCGAAAGTCCAAAAACAGGCGGAAAATTTTTGACGTGCACCTTTAGTGTACTTTTGCGCTCTCTCAGCATTCTATTTTTTACGTGCATCACGCTATTGTCTATACGAAACGCGTATACCATTGAAAATAAGCTTATACGACGGTTTTTCGCGTGACCTCAAATCGTTTTATCACACAGAAAAAAAAATAACGAAATATTTCCAAAACAAAATATTATGATAAATTTATATATTATTACATAATATAATAATATATTGTCCGTTTATACGATACGATTAAATCACCGTTCAGAATACAGCTGATATGAGTCTATGCGAAATTCACGATAAGACGCGTTTGACACGAGTAACGGATAATATTAAACATATTAAATTCTACACGTAGAAATATCGTATGCCAACGATTAAAAATAATCAATAAATATATGTTTATTTCCAACTATTTGTAAAAATACGAGAGATCAATAAATAAAATAAAATAAAAATACAAATACAAATATAAAATTTAGAATTAGTTGAAAACGTGTTACAATATAATTTATAAAAATATCGTTTAGAAATTAAATATAAATTTTTTTTATAATACGCGTATACGATATTATATGATTTTCTCGTCTCGCTTTTTGATGAAATATTATCGCGAATATATTGTATTATATCCTCTGCCGTCGGTAACGTTTTTTTCGTAATAATCTTCATCGGAATCGACGTACGTACCTACACGAATTTCTCGTATATACACTTACGAGATATTTTCTTTCTCGTCCTATATACTTATTCTTCGCGACATCATAATATATTACAGTCGACTTCTTGCGTGTATACGTATACGCTTTTGCCGTTCGCGCAATACAGTAGATGACGTCGTGTAATACTATACGGTCGTATACCGTTATCGAACCTTTTATTATTATTTTTCGTTTTTCGAATAATGACACGAAAAGCGTCAAATTTATATATTAGAGAAAAAAAGCAGCCCCGATAGACGCGTGTACGTATAGATAATGCACACGTCGTATAGAATGTCAAATATTAATATTATACGCGTATATACCGCGTGTGTCGATAGTGATTATCCGAATTTAAATAATAACCGTCCAAGTATATTATATTATATATATATATAGTATGTAAGTACCTATATTACGCGACATTTGATATTTTCTATATATAATATAGTCTATAAGACGATCGAATATATACTTACATATTATATAAATATATTGTTACGCTTATACGTCGAACGAGAATCGCGGACGATATTTTTCGAGTAAAAACGAAACCGAGAAACGAAAAAGAATAAAAAAAAAAAAATACTTACGATAATGTAATTTATATGGCGTCATCTATACAAAGTAAAACAAATAATAATAATAATAATATCAATATACTGTAATAACTTTGTATAGAAATATAATATACACGAATAAATAAATTTTATTCAGAGCGAGTCAAAGATATATTAGATTATTTTGCGAATATTTTATTCCAAGCATAATATAATATTATTACGTTACGGTTTCGACTGCAAAACTCGATACTCGAGATCCGTACACATAATAATATTATATAAATATAATGTTATATTATTATTATTATTATTATTATTATTATTATTATTGTAGTGCGACCTAGAGTGAGACGTCGCGCGTGTGCAAGAAGCGATTTTGACAGTGTTAGTTTTCACGACGACCGAGACCCGCGACCTCGGAATATAATATTTCGTTTTCCGAATATGTACACGCAAACGGCCATACGATATTATAAAATAATAACGATATATTATATTATTTTGATAGTATTTACGAATATAAGAGACGAGACATTATTATTATTATGCGTACGCGTCCATAAGACGTGTTCGCGACATATGCGGATGACTTGTGTGACTCGCGTGGCTTTTTAAATATTAATTTTCATTTTTTTTTTTCATAACTCCCGATACGCGCGCGCCCAATACACGTAATATAAAATAATAATAATAATAATAATAACAATAATAATAATAATAACAATAATAATAATAATAACAATAATAATAATAATAATAATAATAATAATAATAATAATAATAAAAAAATAATAATAATAATAATATTTATATCGCAGGAAGTTAGAAGGACAATATTTTCCAGTTACAAAATACTGTAACTTATCACGCAAAATGTAATATAATATCTAAAAAAAAAAAAACCCGTCGTTATAAACTCGTATAATTGTAAATTATTATTAAGAATATAATATAATATATCGTATTTCTGCGGTTTTCTTATGGAGAAGGGTCGACTGTCGACTTCCATAACGGTACGTAATTTTTGGAAAATGAAAATTAAATTGTCCGATTTTTAAAAAATAAAAAACAAAATGTTTTTTTTAAACGTGTGGATTTTATTTATTTTTTTTCGATTATCGCACTAGAATCTTTTCGTGTATTTTAATGGTTGACGCGAAACACACTGTAACAAGTGAAACACGTTATATTGACGATATAAAATGGCATTGTTACAAACAAGCTCAATAATATGACATGTTTTTTTTTATCGTATCAATTTATAGGTTTTGTTAAAAATATTTACTGGAAAATCGACGATGAACAAAATATTATTTTTGTTGTTATGATGATTTTAAAATAACATAATTAGAGCAATTAATTATTAACATTTTCTTAATTAATTAATTATTTTAATTACTAATAATATCTAAAAAAAATATTACAACTCGCATTTATATTGATTATATAGGCGTTTTTAAAGTCATGGCATTTATTATAGGATAATAAATACCTAATAAAAAATTATCTCTTTTCAAATTTTTTTTTTATGTAATGCATATGTATTTAAATTTAATATATTTAGATTGACTATTGGAATTTTTTAATTTAACTTTTCAAATTACGAATATTAATATATCATAAGTCCGTTTTTTTTTCATTTTAAATAAATATAATAATATCACTATATCAAATGTTGAAATGTACCTACAATTTTATAAATTTTCGAAATGAAATTATATAATATGTATTTATATTTATTGTATCCAAGTTCTAAATTGTTTTTAACGCTTTTCGTCGCAAATAAAACATTATTTTTATTCGAAATTGTATAATAATCGCGGTTATACAATTATTATTTTATTTAATGGAAAACTATACGATCCGTTTCACGATAAAAATGACACTATTATATTATAATATATAGGTACCATTTTTGCGAGCAATAATAATTTTTTTTTTTTTCAATCACGCCACGTGGCATTTTATTCGGTTTTAAGTGCTCCGACCGTATTATATTATTATTATATTAAAAACACATAAGATTCATTCATTATAAGAACACACAAGATATTCATTATTATTATTGTATTATCGGGGGACGAGATATTTCGACGTATCAATATTTGCGTTATTTATACGAAGGACGCGCGTATGCGACATAAATAAAACATATATTTTATTATTGTATCGTTATTATTATAATAATATATTATGTTATCTCGCTACTTGATGATTTAGATATTTCAACCGCGTTTGTTGCGGGCGTGTTGATCGGATCAAAGAAATTTCATTTGCATAATATACTGATGAGTAATTTCGGTATTGCGGTTGCGGTATTATATTATTATATTCGGATAAATTTCAAACGACAACACAGAGCATGTCGTGTAAAATACAACAATAATTCTTCGGCACATATCATATAATATATGATACCTATACAATTAGTTTTTCACCGTGTTCGTATAACATAATATTATGGAAAACCACTATAATACCTAAAGGACGATATTCGAATTTTTACCATTTTTTTTAAAAATTTTTTTTTTGTATATTTCGTTTTTTCGCGGTTCACAAACCAGAAAATTCGACGATCGGAAACCGCACGTTCCATACGCGTTTATAATTAATAATAATTATTATAATAATATTCGACAGTTCTCCCACGAAATACTTATTACATAAATATGCTATCATAGACGTTTATTTTATAGAGACTGATAAGTGATAATTATTTTATATTAACATTATAGCAATATAAATATTATTTCAATATTAAAAATTTTTCGAATATTCATACGAGTACGTAACGGATGACAAAAATCTAAAGACAAGAACTCGAATAATTACGAAGGTAATTCAATTCGCCGATGCAAATCGAATTTTACATAATATTATATTTAATTCGTACGACCGTGTTTTATATATTTTAACGTAACGATATAGATTTATTTGCCTATTTTACGTAGAAATATTGACAAAATTAATAATAATATCAATTTTTAACGGATTTCTTACGTTTAAAACAAACCCCATATTTACCAAAGAGAAGTATGAATATTATTAATAAAACTGTGTAATATCGAAATATTTTATTTTAAAGATTATTATTTTACAATTACTTTTGAATATACACTCCTATACCTTATTAGTTTTATAAATATACATATTATAGAACGCATATACTTCGTTAAAAATAATTGAATATAAATTGTTTGTGCGCCAAATTAAGAAAAAATAATTGTTTTCTTTTGTAATATTACATTTCAAATTTAATTGCGTGTTTTTAAAATAGTTAGTTTTTTTTTTTTTTTATAAAATTCGTGAAATATTTTATTGTCTTTCGTTTTCTTACGCGAGTACTTTCTATTATTTTAATTTTTTTTTTCTTATACCCACATAGTTTTATCTTATTTTATCAATTCGGTCCATCTCGTCTCGTGTTTAAATTTGTATAATTTCACGTAAATTATCGTGTTTATCTTTTTCGTCCCGATTTGCCATAATATCATCTTATTATGAATTACGCCAAAATACCAAATACTAATTATTATTATTATATTGTACGGTTTCCTTCACGAGGAATTCTGTAAGCACAAATGCACAATAAACACGTACAAGCAGTGTTATTTTTCTTATTATCAATTATTGTGTATTCGTATTTAATTTCACTCGAAATTTTTCAATTATTTTCGGATACATACAAATAATAATATGCATCGCCATTTAAAAAAAAAAAATCGAAGTAATAATTAAAATTTAGTGTACTCATAAATAACTATTAAATTTTAAACATATAGAATATAACAATTTTTGAAGTAATTTATCATTTTATTTTATTATAATATTGACTTTATTAATATTATTATATAGTAATATCGATTATACTTTTTCAGTTGTATTTTTTATATTATGTTCGTTTACTTTATGCCGCCATTACCTATTTCATAATCGCTTTGATCCGATAAAAACTTTACGACCCTCGTTCCGGTCGAATAATAAATCGATATTAGGAACGTTGATAATATTCTTCAGCCCGTAAATACTGCGTCCGAATCTCGCCCGCAGGAATACCGTATAACATCGTATTTGTTAAAAACTTTACCAAAATGTTTTTTTTTTTTTAGTGGACTCAATACCGTTATATATTATTTGGTCTTCCAACTCTTTCTTTTTTTTTTTTTTTTTTTTTTTTGCGTGTTTAGACATGAAAATAACATTATCTAAAATGACTTCATCTATCTATACTCGAATACTCGTATAATATCGTATCGTTTTCGACAAGTCCGTCAGTCCGTCAAACGAACAACGAATCAAGTACCTAAATTAAATTTGTTTAAAAAAAAAACAAACAAACAAACAATTCATCGGCGTTTTTTGTGCTTACGATTCGTTGTAGATCCCGTTGTTTCTCCGTATTGTGTATTTATAAACGTATACACAGCGGTTTAATGGCGGACGAATAGCCTTCGCCGACACACCGTTTATTACACATTATATACAATAAATGCATGGCGGAGGAAGTCTTGCGACAAACTTGTTCTGGCAAAAACGCCGAAACGCTTTGACCGTAATGAACGAGTTCCGGCATAGTTGCTCGCTCTATAAGGCCGATGACCGCGACAAATTGGATTGTATAGTTTTTTGGCGGACGGGATGGACTACGCACCCTTAACGGGCTTTCCTCGGTCGAGGGACACGTGGGAGAGTTAGGATATGGACCCGAGGACTTTACGCCAACCGATGTCCGCGTGGATCCTTTTCTCGCCCCCGCGAGCATTAAATGATGACCATGATAATAATAATAATATTATTATTATTACGTATCATCATCATTTCTTCGCCGGGCGATTAAGAGATATTCTTGGATTTCCGGTCGGTTTTCCCCGCGGTATGTCGGAATTCTAAGGGTCGAAAGCGCGGATAAGGTGTAGAGCGACGAAGACAAATCTTAAAGGACGGGTCGAGATCGTTGTACAGGTATGTTATTTCGTGTAATATTTTTTTTATTTGTTAACGGTCCGATATTATTTACGCGTATATTATCATGTTCAACTGTGGTGTTGTATCCGGGGTGTTGCGGTTAGGTTTAGGAAGGACCCCGAAATTTCAAAAATTTTAAGGATAAATATTTATAAATATTTCCGTTAAATATAATAATAATAATATATCATTTTCAGACTTTCGATCGTTTTTTAACCGACAAATCTTGTCGCGAGAACTTGGTATAAATTTGTGTGGCAAAACTCCGCACACCTCTCGTTATCGACCCACGGTATCGCAGAGAGATAATATTCTTGTCGTGCCACTGAATTATCCGGTCGGACGATCGGAATTTCGTGTTATTATACGAAAAATATTTTACCAGCGTTGCCATTTTCTGCAGACGACGCAACAAAACATTCCATAACCGGTAACCACTCACTGTTTTCACCCCTTCTGGTATACCGCTCGTCCATGGTCGGTTTCGCCCGACGAACAAACAAAATTATGCACGTATCGTTGATAAACACGAATAACAACGTATATAAACCTATTATAATACTCCGTGTTATCGTCGGTATTTGTTTTGGTTGGCGCTTTGTGTATTTTCGCAGACATTTTTTTTTTTATCAATTTTTTTTCTCGTGTAAACATTATAATATTGTTCGACTGCGGGAGACATAAACGCACGTATACAGCTTTTTACGGGCGCACTAAAAAAACGCACTTGAACAACAAACAAAAAAATATACACGCGCGTATAATACAAACGGGGGGGGGGGGGAATCAAAAAAAAATCTCGGCGACGATTTTCATAAAAAATAACATATAGGTATAATAATAAAACAAAATAACAATACATAACACTATCGTATTATTTGTTTTATTTTTTTAATATTCGTCTAATTATATTTTACTCGACGAAACAGCGATTTTTAATCATGTTTTATGAGTTTATAGCACGAATTTTGGTACGAACGTATTATAATTGTTAAGTAACGACAATATTTTGGCCACTAAATATAATAAAGATATCGTGCGTATGAATGTATATATGAGATTTAAAAATTTAAACGCAATTCATTGTATTCACTTCAAACGCGCGTTTTACGCAGGGTCGGCCCAGCCGTGACTTGATTCCTGCCGTCCGGTTCCCCTGTTTAAACGTACGAGTTCAGTACGCACTTACTCTGCGGACTCTTTATGTTACCGTACAACGTACAATAAATTTAAGTCGGAATGACCGAGAAAAAAATTCCTGCTCGCGGGTCTTTTATAGTATTCGGAGCGACCCTGCAGACGTCAAACCCGATGAAATCGGACGAAAAATATATTATTATTATTTCTCTCTGAACGCAATTAAAATAAAATTAAAAAAAAAAAAAAAACGAAATATTTCAAACGGTCGGAATTTCGAACTTTTATGTACTTAATATTATTGTTCGTCCATTAGGTACGTGTAATATAATAAACTAATCATAACGCACAAAATACATTATGTAATATTCGTCTCATTAAACGGTCAAATTTAAAACATGGAATATTTTTATAATATTATGATTGATACGCGTTCGTTTGTTGGCATAATAATACGACCGTATATTATATTATAGTCATTAGCCGGATTTTTTAACTCGAAATGTGTACGTGTTACAACAACGTAAACAGAACATTATTATACGAGCTATATAATAATCAATCAATTTCCGCACACACATAATATATTATATTATTTTCACGCGTCTATTATAATAATAATAATAATATTATAAGATATTATATACAGGGTGATTTATTAACCCTGTATGTATTAAATTTACAACAATCTACGTGTTAATTTGATGTATAGAGCGTTCTACATTTAATATACCATCCTGTATATTATAATATACGATATGAAAAAAATAAAATAATGGCGGTTTAATTTAATACGAAATTATAATATTATTATACACCGTACAGGTTGTAAATCCTATACTCGTGTGCATTTAAACATGTTGTCACGAAAGTATAAAACAATAATAATAATAATAATAATAATAATAATAATAATAATAAATAAATAAATAATAATAATAATATTAATAATGTTATACGCACACAATCGATCAACCGTGCAGTTTATCACGTCGTGGTTGCTGAAAAGTGCAATTAACGACCCCCGCTTGCGAGACACGTCAACGTATCGTTTTACAAAATTCTACCTAACGATATAATAGAACGCCGCCTAAGTATAATATAATATAATATGTACTATGATATAATATCGTACGAAATAATAACATCGTGTAATTTCATATTATAATAATAAAACGCGTGATTTTAAAACGAAAGCGTTGTTAGCGGGTAGTATAAAATAATAATAAAATAATAAAAATAAGGCATATTACAATATACGAATAAACCTAACCTAACTTTTGTCGTGTACTTCAGATATAACGTATAGGGGGCCATTTTTATTATTATTTTTAGATATATGGAGTAAAAAAAAAAAATTGTTTTTTAGCTTAATATATATTTGTTTTTAATTATATATATATATATATTATATAATAATAACCTTAAAAATGTTAGCTCGGTCGGGTCACACTATAATTTATTATTGGAGTTGTTAAATTTATATTGATCGAATTTGAAATTGTGAATTTTAATTTTTACCGTATTAATTATAAATAGTAAACAATAATTATTTTTATTTAAAAATTAAAATTGTACGAAAAATATGACCTCATAAAATATAATATGAGTAATAAATATTTACGAAATAAATATTGACATTCAATAGTGTATAATATTATGTAGTATGTACAGATGGAAAAATCGTTTAATTTAATATTGTATTTGTGTTAATTTAAGTACCTATATTGAATATTTTGATTAGACCCAATAATTTTTTTAACAAATACGCCAATGAGGTATAGTATGGTCGTTTGATTCACAATTCTTGTTGATAATGAAATTTAATTTCTCAAATAAACAGCATCGTTCATTATCGTTTAGTTAATATTATATTTATATAGTGTGATTCTATGCAAAATATGGAATGAATAGAACACCAAAAATATTATTACTATACGTTATTTTAATAATATTATTCTTATAGGTATAGATAATATAGTAATATTGATTGATAAGAATATTAATTAGTTTAGATAAATAATATTACTCTACAATATATTATGGTTAAATTAAATAATCTAAGATTTAATATATAATATATTATGTTATTTATTGCGTCTTAATATTTCTTAAATACATATAAAAATATTACTTGTTATTGAACTTGCATAATACTTTAACAAACTTTATTATGTTGATAAATTTAATAATAAATGCTTAAAAAATATCTACCTGTATATAATAACGTTTAAATATATAGAAAAATAAACGATTAATTTATAAAACTTTAAAATAACTATATAATGTTTATTAGAATATATAACCAAAAAATATATTTCTCTCTGAAAGGATTCGACATAAATTTCACCTTTTTTTTTTTTTTTATAAATACATTTTCGAATTCCACAAAGTAATTTCAAAATGATCCGTGTAAAGAGACATTTCTGATCAATTTTCAATTTGAAAAGGTCTACAAACGTGAAAGTTTTTTGAATATATATACGCTCTTTCATCCGGGGATCGTGAATGTATAGTAGTAAAAAAAAAAAAAAAAAATGTATATATATCATTTTAAAAACCAATAGCTTCTTTACTCCGTTTTTGTATCTAAATTGTCGTACATACGAGCAGTATATATTCAATGTCGGATTACAAAACTACCTCTAAAATGAGGATTACGCTAAGTTCCAACGCGTCCGTGTGGTTTATGATACCGAATTTACAAATTACTTATAAATGAATACTTTGAGTCAAGTTTCTAACTATATTCATAGAGACCTTCCCTTCTAAAGTTCTTGTGGTATTAACGATAAGTTTAAGAAAATTCACATTTTATACATACAAGTGCGTGTATATGTATACATAAACTATTGCAGTGAATTAAACGTAAAACGAATCAATATTAAATATTTAATATAACTTTATACATAGAACTTTTTGTAATTAATAATAAATTATTATCAAAAATAAGATTTCAACTAATAACATTGAGTATTAAATTTAATAATAATAATAATACCATTATAAATCGTTTTTTAAACATTTATAAATCTATATTATGATAACACCAATTTATTGATAATAAAAAATATAATATATAATAATTGTATTATAAATTTAAAAAAAAAAATAAATCTCACGAAAATTATTATATTAACACCTGGATATATACGAGTATAATAGATATTATAATCAATATAATATACTATTACTGGTATATTATTTCGGGTTTAATCGAATAAATTAATAGGTATGGTATAAATAAATAATTAATTGCACGTTATATTTACATTTATGGGGGAAATTATAATATATAATACATAATAATAACAAAATGAACGGTGGTTAAATTTTAAATTGAATATAAATACATAATTTTCATTGTATAATTATCAATTTATAAAACGTTCTTAATTATTAAATTCCATTAAACTCTAACAAACGATGATCTAGTCGTATAATGACTATAGTATACACGCTATATTAACACGACGATACTTCATAAAATATTGAACACTCTACGTGCGATTCGATTAAATTATTATTATTGTGTAGGCATATCAAACACACGTGATGATTTTCGCCCATTATAATTTATCGTATATATACATAATATAAATTTTGTGTTTAATAATAATAATAATAATAATAAT